>JAVKPL010015600.1:0-13057 GCA_032173675.1 Gastrolobium villosum
AGATACTCCATTGTGCTTAGTTGTATCACAGACCATTAGGAATCGGTCTATGAACTCATGAGGATCTTCATTATCAGCACCAAAAAACTGAACCCTTTCCACCAAAGAAATCAATGATGGTTTGAGTTCAAAGTTGTTGGCCTCCACATTTGGCCTTACTATGCTTGAATTGGCCCTGTTGAATACTGGAGTTAGAATTGTATTCAACAGTCTTGGAGGTTGATTGTTGGCATTTCCTCCTCGTCCATGACCAGCATTGTTATTTTCTGCCATCTCTTGAATTGGTTGTAAAGGTATGTGCTTAGAATCTTCCCAAATGATCTATCTAGCAGCCTTCCTTAGTTGCTTTTCGGTCCTTGCAATTTCAGAATCAATTACAAAGTCCTTAGGCGGAAGTCTGCCTCGCATAAAACTCAGGAAAATTATTAGTAGCACATGAACAACACAAAACAAGATAAAAAAGAAAATAAAAAAAATCTAATCTCAAGAATCTACGATTATTTGTAATATTGATTACACAATCCGCGGCAACGGCGCCAAAAACTTGTTCGAACTCGGCAAGTGTACCGATCGTTCCGAGTAATAAAAGTGATAAGTAAGTTCGTCTCCACACGGATTGTAAAACAACTACTACGATAACCAGTCCTCTTAAGTTAGATGAATCGATTTGTGGTTCCACAATATTGTGACTAATTAAAAAGTAAAGACTTGTTTTTAGGTTTTTATGAGAAAGACTTAAAATAAGAAAATGAAAGAAATGTTTTTGTAAAAGAAGTGAGAAAGAGTACTGTAGCCAGGGTCCATTCACCAATTGCTCCCAATTTTAATTTGCATTGGTTCACAATACTTATCGAAATTAACAACTTAGACAAATTATCATCTTTAGAAATAATTAGTTAGATCCCAATCCCTTGGTGATCTAACCCTTTACTTCAATTGGAACCCTAATCCCTTAGTAATCCCTCATGAAAATAAGCATTATGTAGATAAATCCCACGACTGCAATTCATACAAGTCTATTCCTAGAACATGCATGAAGCGTCATCTTTATCTCCTTTCAGAATCAGTATTCCAATATTCCTATTGCGAACCCTAATCCCCAGAATATCATCCCTTATTAGGTTGATCAGATCTAACAGAGATAATATCAATACGCACAAGATAAAGATGAAGTATATTAAAATCAACACATATAGTGATTCAATCCTTGTACCAATTGTTCACAAAGGGATCATGGCCCTGACTACAGAAAATAGATCTAGCCAATCAACATCATGATCGCTGATCTGAATTCAACATGAACTGAAAATAAAAATAGAAGAAAAGTACAAGAACGGGACGACGAACACGAAGAACGCCTTCCTTCTCCAGCCGGATCTGCCTCTTTTTGGATCTTTGGTGTGTGTGTTCTCCTTCCAAGGTTGAGTCTCTTATAAGACTTTGACCTAATTTGCCAAATTTTGAACTCTATCTTTCGCGCCTCCCACGCTGACAGCGCCACTCCCGCGCTGTGAGCGTGGGAGGTTCTACCTGTTTTTGCTCTCCCGCGCTGATAGCGCGGATCTCGCGCTCTCAGGGCGGGATTTTCTGCCAATTTCTTGCTTCCCACGCTGTGAGCGTGGGATTTTAGCTGTTCTTTGTCCTTTTTGACTTCTTTTACTGCATCTTTCCTGATATTCAGACTTTGGATACTTTTAATCAGTTTTTCTGCCTTTCTTGCATTGATTGAGTCACTTTCTTCTTCTTTTCGTCTTGTAATTTCTTATATGCTGTTCGCATATCATCTTTTGAATCTCCTTTGCGGCTTTACTCACGCTCTATTTAAAGATTTTAAATTAGGCCTTTAATTTTGGGTCAGCTCGCTCAGCGAGCAATTTTACTCTCCTCGCTGAAGCGAGCAATAGAGCGAGCTCAATTGAACTCCTAACTCACTATAATAACCCTGATTATATGAATTTTAAATTTGAGGGTTATGACGAGGACCTTAGGGTCATAAATAGAATGAGGATGAAATTCTAAGAATTTTGATATCCATATTGAGGGTATTTTATGCAGGTGAATTTTCATCTGTTAATTTTGATTGCTGACACAGTAACAGTCAGTAGAATAGCTCCAAGTTAGTAAATTAGAGTTAGAGAGCTAATCTAATTATATAAACATCATGAATGAGGTTAGTATATGATTTGATGAAGTTTTATACCCATATTGGGGTATTTTGGAAAAGTCACTTCTGTCGGGTATTTTGTACTGCTGTAGAAGCAGCCGGTAGAATCCCGGAATGGGAAAAAGATGAAAAATGCAAATAAAGACCAATATATGCCTAAAAATTCATAATTAGACCAATAACGTTAAAGTTTAGAAGATTATGAAATTCGGGTACAATTAAGAACACCGGTAAAGACTACAGTGCAATTAAACAACTGTTAGTGGATTTGTGATCGACTAATCAAAATTTTAAGTTATGAGCATGATAATTTGAAAAAATTAATGTTAAATACTTAAAGTTAGAGTCTTGGGAGTTCCCGGATAAAAATTCGACAACGGTGCATTTAAAAATTACACTGCGTCTCACTAAAGGACAAAGTGCCTCTCATTCTGATCAGCGCCTCCTTCCTCCTCCCTCTCTCTAAAATCCAATTTTTGAATTTTCTCTCACTTCTCTTTAAGATTTCATCTCCAAAACCTCACCAAATCTCCTTCATCAAACTTGTTCCCCTCACTCTCCTCTTCACAACCATACCATTTTCATGGTGTGGATCAAATTTTTTAGTTCCTCAAACCAACATACAGCCACGGTTTTTGGAGTTTCAAGGACCATGGAGTTGTGTTCTTAAGTTCTCTTGAAGAACAACACTTGGGTGCTTGGTTCCATTGATTTATAGTGTAAGTTTCTTAAACTTTTCTTGAAAAATCTCATCTTTCTCACTTGTGTTCATGAGCTCTAACTCTTGAGCATATTCTTGAAGGTGTGTTCTTATTTAAAAGAGCATTCTTGGTGGTAAAAGGTGAAGCTTGGAGCCAAAGGTGGGAACTTGAAGATGTAAGCTTCACCTTGGAAAAAGATGACCTAAAAGCCTTCCTTTCTCCTTTTGATGCCACAGTTTTTGTCTTGTGGGAGGGGAAATATTGTTGAATATTTTTTAAAGTAATGGTTTTGATGATTGTTCTTGAGGGTGTATGAGTTTTGAACCAAGAAAAGGTTAGCTTGATGAGTAAAGGTGCAACCTTGGGATCCATGGTGTGGTTTTCATTTAAAAGTTGAACATGAACCCTAAAAGGACCCCTACACTATTTGGCCATGTTCATGGAGACTAAGGTGTGATGACAAAAAAAAAATGTTAAAAGGTTGTAAAGTGTGGAAAAGTCCTAAGAGAAACTAAGAAATATTAATTAAGTTATCTGTAAGTGAAACCTACTAATCTTGATGAAGGATGGCTAAAAACCCTAATAAATATAACTAACGAAATCTGCCCCCTTTCGTATAATGTGGATTGGTTGTGTTAAAAATAAGGAAAACATGGATTGCTGGATTAATTAGGTGTAGGTATTAATTAACTAACGAAATGACTAAGAAATAAGCTTAAAATTACTAATTTGAACACTTATGCAATTCGGCCATGTAGGTTTAAATTAGGGTCACAATGTTAAAATTAATATTAAGGCATAATTAGGACATTAATCTAGTGGTTAAGTGAGGTGGACAATGCATAATTACTAATTAAATATTAAACCCTAAAAAAGTCATTAATTAGGGTTTAGGAGCACTAATCATGCAATTAGTGAACTTAAGGTACCATGTGTAACACCCTGTGTGCACCCGATGTATTAAACATACATATGGTAATAGCGTAGCTAATTAATTACGGAAGCTAACTTTTTCTTTCTAATTATGAACTATTCCTTATTAACCAAGTGGATTACTTATTCCTTTTCAAAATACCGCTTGTATGTAAATTCGAATAAGTAACTAACTGAATAACCTAATGACATAAATAGTATAGAGTCACGGAGCTACAGCACGTAGACCAGACTATGTCCTGATACATAAGTACATCTTAAGCCTAAATAAATGTAACAGAATTCAATGTGGCATGGACAATCCCCATGCTCACCAGATCAGGCAACAAAGCCAAACAAAGTCTCAAATACAATAACCATAAACTGAGAATCGGGCATAATCATGTAAAATAGATAAAGCAGTAAGCATGCATCAGTCAGCTCAACTCCGGCCTCCTGCCGCCAGAGGTCTCAACCCCCGAGGTACCTGTACCTGAAAATATGCCCCAACACGGGGTGAGATCTCCTAAAAGAAATCTCAGTAAGACAAGGGGTCCTCAAGGATCTCTCCACCCCAAGCTCACTTACATGTTCAATATGAGTTCCAAAGCAATAATAATAGTATAATTTCAAAATCTGTGCAATGCAGCATATATCCATGTCATGTGTGTATGCATCCTACTAGCCAGAGAATAAAATGTATGGATCACATACGTCTACAACCTACAGTACAAGGAACACCGCTTGCACCTCACCCATAGAGTTACTATCTTGTATGTCTCCACATACTCAGGGGTTACCGTCTAGGTGGTACACCACATACATATCATATGACACTTGCACTCATAACACATCTCAATAGCTTCTCCACAATCATCATATATTCTCATAAAAACACAACATGCATATAACCATCCCCCCATGGAGACACACTCGGTCGGATGAAATCCTCAATATGCTTTTTCAACTTCACTAATTCAGGTGGAGACATCCGGCATGGAGCTAATGAGATTGGCCCCACACCAGGCAACAGATCAATAGAGAACTCTATCTCCCACTGTAAGAACCTGCATCGTTAATTTAGGAAACTAATTAATTAATTATGAAATTAATGATATAATTTCATAATTGAACCTAATAATTATGAGAAGTCTTAAATAAGTATGGTAAGCCATTAATAATACTGGAAGTCGCTTTTCTGACGAAAAGTGCAGATACCCATTCTGCCTCACGGTATAAGTGCGTACTGTAAGAACCCGCACCGCTAATTAAGGTAATTAGTGAATTAATTATGATAATTAGGAAATAATTCCATAATTGACCCTAATAATTATTATGAGGCTTTAATAATTACAATTAGTGAGTAAAAATGCTGAAAGTCGCTTTTCGGAAGAAAAGCGCAGATACCGGTTCTGCTACTCGGTATAAATGCGTACCGGAAAAGTATCCCGGAAAATTATAAAGAATGCATGATAATTACTAGAATATTATGTAGGACTTGTAAAACAAGTTTCAAGTCAAAATAACGTAATCTGATGCCAGAACTGATACTGGCTATGGAAAAGCGCGTACCGGAAAGGTGCTCCGAAAAATAAAATAAAAATATGATAAATCTTAGAAAAATGCATAGGTCTAGATTCCAAAGTTTGAGATCAAGATCTTTTACTTTGCTATTAAGGCTAATACTGCGCGTGTGTGGCCTTGTGCCTATAAATAGACACATTAAGCACAAAACCCTAGGCCATATTATTTTCCTACGTGGGTTTTGGTGGCTGAAGGGGGGTGACTACTGTTCATTGCTTCTCCTTCACCATTTCTTGAGCCTTGGACCAATTCTTCCTTGATTCTTCCTCTCTTCTTCTTACAAACACATAGTAGGGTGGGTTGTGAGGGTGTGAGGTGGTGCTTGCTGCACACTCAGCCACTGTTGAGTGAATCCTTGAGGGCTGGTTGAAGTGTGAGTTGTGTGAGTGGGAGTTGTGAGTGTTTCCTTGGTAGTGGAAGCTCCAAGAAGCAACCTTTGGGTAGAAAGACCAAGTCTTGTGCACCATTTTCGTGCACCTTTGTTTGGCCTGAGTTGAGGAACCTTGGGAGAGCTCCAAGAGCACACCTTGCTCTGTTTTAAGCTTTGGTAAGTTTCCTCACCTTTGATCTTAAGTTTTGATGCATAAAGTTGGTGTCTTGGCATGTAAAAGGTTAAAATGAAGTAACCAACACCTAAGTGAACTTGTATATGCTTAAAAATGGATCCTTTAACGTGTACATGTGTTAAAAGTGGGATCTTTGGACTGGATATTCACGAAATGAAGAAACTGCATTCTGTCGTGAGATATCCGGATATTTGTCGAGCGGATATCCGGATATCAGTATCCGGATATGGTATCCGGATATTGATATCCGGATATGGGACCTGGGTATCCGGATATGGCATATCCGGATATGTCCAGTGTGATATCCGGATATGGCATATCCGGATATGTCCCTTGAGATATCCGGATATCCTGGGTTTTCACAGAACAGTAGCCGTGCTGTGTGAACAGTAAGCTAATGGGTGTGTGTGGACCCTAGTTTAAGGAAGTTGAACTTCTATAATTAATGGACTAAGTCAGAATCACGTGATTAAGGGCTTATGGCTTTGTTGGAAGCCTTAAGACGTAAAACGTAAAGGAAAGGCGTAGTCTTTAAGTTGTATGCTTGTGATACATAAATATTGATGTATTATTTGGTCCATATCAGATTGTGATACTGCTATTTTTTGACTTGTGAGTGGTTGGACTCTTGGCTTGGATAGCTAGCTTGCAAAGTAAGCTTTCGTGTCCTCGGTTTAGCCATTTTGTTGTTCCACCATGTCCCATGGGGATGGGTTTATGCATGCTGTGTTACATGCTTTAATATTTTGGAAATGCTGTTGAGCTATTTATGTGCAATGTGCTTTTATGAGATGCATGTGGTGTCCACCTATACGGTAAGCCTGAGTATGTAGTACATACAAGATGGTGAGGCTGTGGGTGAGGTACAGGTAGCGTCCATGTACTCATGTAGGTATAGACGTATTCCTACATTTCTCTGGCCAGTAGATTTGATAAACACACATGGCATGATTAATTGCTGCATCGCATAGTTTTGGAACTTATATTGTAAATACTGTTTTTGAACTTATATTACACATGTAAGTGAGCTTGGGGTGGAAACTCCTTGAGGACCCCTTGTCTTACTGAGATTTCTTGTTAGAGATCTCACCCCACGTTTGGGGACGCTTATTTCAGGATCAGGTAATGTTGAGAGCTCAGGTGGCAGGAGGCCAGAGCTGAGCTGATATATGATATGCTGACGTGCTGGATTGACTGTTTATGTTTTCCCGCTTTGATTATGTTATTTATGTTGAGACTGTTATTGGGCATGTTGCCTTATTTGGTGAGCATGGGGTTTGTCCATGCCACATGGTTTGACTATTGTCTTTTAATTTGATGTTGTAATTAAAGTATCAGGATTTTGACCCAGGCTACGTGTTGTAGTCCTGTGGCTTTAGATACTCACTTTATATTTATATATGAGGTATTCCAGTTAGTTGTCTTGCAATTTACATACAGGCAGTATTTTATGAAATTGATTAAGTAATCAAGTTGACTAAGGTTAATGACGTCATAATTGAATTAAAGAAAAAGTTATTCCGCATTTTAATTAAGCGTGGCTTAATACGATAGTGTGTTAACAATCCGGGTTAACACGGGCTGTTACATTTTATGGTATCAGAGCACTTTCTAGGGAAAAGCCTGTATGTATTGCAATAACTTAGGATGTGTCGTTGCGTGTCTACTTTGCGTTCTCTCTGATTGGTGTGTGTTATGATAATGCATATGTGACCACATGGCGTGGGCCTGATCAACTCATTCTTTGTGTAACTTGTGCAGAGTCATGGTGCCACCAAGGAGGAACACTAGTACGAGCGAGGATCAATCGGATCCTATCCTGGCTGCACTAGCTGAGATGCAGGCGGCCCGACTAGCCGACCAGGAAGCCACGAGACTGGCAAACCAGGCGATGCTGGATGCTGTTCGAGATGCGAACCGGCAAGCCACGGCAGAGGTTCTGGAGGAGAACCGGATGGCCAACATGACTATGATGAGGGTCATGTTGGAGGAGTTGAGGGCTGGTCCTGCTGCTGGCCAGTGTCCTCCACCACCTCCACCGCCGCCACCGCCTCCACCTCCGCCTAGTCAACAGGAGGACACCCAGAGTCAGATGGGTGAGGGCAGTCACTTGACGGGGGCTATGCAGACTATCCCCGTATTTGCTGAGGATCATGATGAGATCGATCGCCGGCTGAATGCTTTCCGTAAGCATAAGCCACCTTCTTTCGACGGATCTTATGATCCCATTGCTGCTGCCAGATGGCTACAGGCGCTGGATAAGATTTTCCGGATCATGCAATGCACGGATCCGCAGAAGCTGTTGTTCGCCACTTACATGCTGGAGGGCGAGGCTCACGAGTGGTGGACCAATCTTTCTCACATCTACGAGATGCAGGGTCATGTGATGACGTGGCCATTCTTCGAGGAGAGCTTTCTGGGTCAGTACTTTCCTTACGACTCACAGGAGAGGAAGCAGGGAGAGTTCGACCAGTTGGTTCAGGGCTCGTTGTCTATCGACGAGTACCTGGCCAAGTTTAATAAGCTGGTAAAGTTCACTCATTTCCGCATGGCGAGACCGACTCCTGTATTTCTTGCGGCAAAGTTCCGGAGGGGACTTAATGAGGACATTGCTGGAAATCTTGCTGTTTCCGCTTCGAGAGACTTCGGAGCCTTAGTGCAGCAGTGCCGCGACATCGAGGACTATTGTCGTGCGAGTCAGGCCAAGAAGGCCAAGATTGAGGTGCCACAGGGTACCGGCGGTTCCGCTACCTGGAAGAACCGAAATTTTGCAAACAAGGGCAAGGGCAAACAGTTGGCGGCTAAGCAAGCGCCAAACCAGTTTAGAAAGACTGCTACTCAGGGGAACACAGCTAGACCTCCTGCCCCCAGATGCTCGGGATGCGGGAAGTCACATTTCGGACCGTGCTCTACCGGTCAGCTGATTTGTTTCCAGTGTGGCAAGGAGGGCCACTACTCCAGAGATTGCCCGACGGCGAGAGTTGCTGCAGTGCAGGCTGTGCCTTTGCAGATGGTTCCTACTGGAGCACCAGCCGTGCCACCTTCTACGGGGCGTGTTTACACTTTGGATCGTCAGTAGTCGGACAGAGCTCCGAACCTGGTCAGAGGTACTGTTACCATTGGTGGTTCAGCTGTGGATGTTTTGTTTGATTCTGGGGCAACGCACTCTTTTGTTGCTACCCCTATTGCTGTGGGGCTTGAGTTGCCCAGTGATGTGCTTTCTCCACCGATGCGGGTGACCACCGCCACCGGAGAAAAATGTTTGACCTCCACTGTTCATCACGATGTAGCGTTTCAGTGGGATGGCCGTGACTTCTCGGTAGATCTGATAGGATTGCCGATGGCCAACCTTGAGATTATTCTGGGCATGGATTGGTTGTCCAGAAACTGTGCATTGATTGATTGTTGTGCCAAGAAAGTGGTGATGTCTCCGGGTGGGTCCACATCCAGTTCCTCACCGTTCATTTCAGTCCTGCAGGCGAGGAGGGCCTTGAGAGCAGGGGCATTTGGCTATGTCATGTTGGGAGGTTTGGTGAGTGGGACACAGGAGGATCTCACTAGCATTCCTGTGGTGAGGGAATTCCTCGAGGTGTTTCCCGAGGAGATTCCTGAGTTTCCACCGCAGAGGGAGATAGAATTCTCCATCGATTTATTGCCTGGTGTGGGGCCTATCTCATTGGCTCCATACCGGATGTCGCCACCAGAGTTGGCGGAGCTGAAGAAGCATATTGAGGAGCTTTCAGCAAAAGATTTTATTCGGCCGAGTGTGTCTCCCTGGGGAGCACCGGTCATTTTTGTGAAAAAGAAAGATGGGACCATGCGGTTGTGCACCGACTACAGACAATTGAACAAGGTGACAATCAAGAACAAGTACGCTCTTCCACGCATTGATGATTTGCTGGATCAGCTCAGGGGTGCTTGCGTATATTCAAAGATCGATCTCCGGTCCGGTTACCATCAGATACGGGTAAAGCCGGAGGATGTCCCAAAGACAGCGTTTTGCTCGAGGTACGGGCACTACGAGTACTTGGTGATCCCGTTTGGACTCACCAATGCACCCGCAGTGTTCATGGACTACATGAACAGGATCTTCCAGCCGTACCTGGATCAGTTTGTGATCGTCTTCATTGACGACATCTTGATTTACTCCAAGACGGAGGAGGAGCATACGGAGCACTTGAAGATTGTTTTGCAAGTGCTAAAAGAGAAAAAGCTATATGCTAAGCCGTCAAAATGTGAGTTTTGGCTCAAGGCGGTGAAATTTCTGGGTCATGTGATTTCCGCTGATGGAGTTGCAGTTGATCCTAACAAGATTGAGGCCGTGATGGACTGGGAGAGGCCCAAGACGGTTACAGAAGTGAGAAGCTTCTTGGGTTTGGCAGGCTATTATAGGAGGTTCATAGAAGGATTCTCCAAGATGGTGCTACCGATGACTCGCCTTACCCGAAAGGAGACTCCATTCGTGTGGACACATGAGTGTGAGGAGTGCTTCCAGGAGTTGAAGGAGAGACTGACTACTGCTCCTGTGTTAGTCCTTCCTGATCCTGCGGAACAGTTTGAGTTATACTGCGATGCTTCCGGAAAGGGGCTAGGCTGTGTGCTGATGCAGAAAGGGAAAGCGGTTGCTTACGCTTCAAGACAGTTGAAACCTCATGAGGAGAACTACCCGACTCACGACTTGGAGTTGGCAGCCATTGTTTTTGCTTTCAAGATTTGGAGGCATTACCTGTTTGGCATGAAGTTTGCTGTATTCAATGATCACAAGAGCCTGAAGTATCTGTTTGACCAGAAGGAGTTGAACATGAGACAGCGTAGATGGATGGAGTTCTTGAAGGACTACGACTTTGAGTTGAGGTACCATCCTGGCAAGGCCAATGTGGTAGCCGATGCTTTGAGTCGGAAATCCGTGAGCTTATCCAGCTTGATGATGAACGACTACGAGGTAATTGAAAAGTTCAGAGACTTGAGAGTGAACTCCTTGTTTGGGGGTGCACTGCTTGAGATGGAAACAGCAGAAGTGATTAATGAGCTGATGGAAAAGATTAAAGAAGCGCAAGTGCAAAGAGAGTGCCTTGATTATGTGAAGAACCAGGACAGTGTGTCTTGGAACGAGGATGGATTGCTGCTGTTTCAGAAGAGGATTGTTATTCCTCGAGGGCCATTGACCGAAGAGGTTATGGCAGAGGCTCATAAGGGCCGGTTTACTATCCACCCTGGTGCCACAAAAATGTACCAGGACTTAAAGAGAAATTTTTGGTGGCCGGGCATGAAGAAGGACATAGCGGTCTACGTGTCCAAGTGCCTTATTTGTCAAAAAGTAAAGATTGAGCACCAGAAACCGTCTGGTAAACTTTAACCTCTTGAAATTCCACAGTGGAAGTGGGAGAGTATTTCCATGGACTTCGTGGTGGGATTGCCTAAAACTCAGGCTGGTTGTGACTCTATTTGGGTCATAGTGGACAGATTGACTAAGTCTGCCCATTTTCTTCCAGTGAAGGTGAGCTTCACTACAGAGCAGTTGGCCAAACTTTATGTCCGCGAGATTGTGAGGCTTCACGGGGTGCCCGAGAGTATCATCAGTGATAGGGACCCGAAGTTCACATCTCGGTTCTGGGAGGCGCTGCAGGAGGCTTTTGGTACGCAGTTGAGATTGAGTACCGCCTATCCCCCTCAGACTGATGGACAGACTGAGCGGACCATCCAAACATTGGAGGATATGTTGAGAGCTTGCACGTTGGAGCAGGGTTCTGCATGGGATAGGTACCTTCCGTTGGTTGAATTCTCGTACAACAACAGTTTTCATGCTAGTCTGGGCATGGCACCCTACGAGGCGCTGTATGGTAGGAGGTGTCGGACTCCTACCTGCTGGTTTGAGGTTGGAGATAAAGAGTTATTTGGCTTGGACTTTGTCCAAGATACTACCCTACAGATCCAGATGATCAGGGAAAAGTTGAAGCAGGCACAGAATCGCCAGAAAAGCTACTATGATGTCAAGCATCGACCACTGGAGTTCAGTGAGGGTGAGCACGTGTTTGTGAAACTTTCACCTGTCATCGGTGTTGGACGGGCACTTGCAGTGAGGAAGTTGAGCCCGCGGTTCATTGGGCCCTACCAGATCCTTGGTAGAGTAGGACCTGTTGCCTATCGACTTGCCTTGCCTCCGAACCTAGCCAACATCCACGACGTGTTTCACGTGTCTCAGCTTCGGAAGTACATAGCAGATCCTTCGCACGTGGTGCAACCTGATGATGTGGAGGTTCGGGAGAACCTAGAGACTCCCGTCGGACCACTCAAGATTCTCGATCGAGGCGAGAAACAGCTTAGGAGCAAGATCATTCCGATGGTCAAGGTGCAGTGGACTGGGCGTAGTCCCGAGGAGTGCACGTGGGAGCGAGAGGATGAGCTTCACCGACAGTATCCCGACTTCCGAGACAGGTATGTTTCTGATTTTGAGGACAAAATCCTTAAAAAGGTGGGGTGAATGTAAGAACCTGCACCGCTAATTAAGGTAATTAGTGAATTAATTATGATAATTAGGAAATAATTCCATAATTGACCCTAATAATTATTATGAGGCTTTAATAATTACAATTAGTGAGTAAAAATGCTGAAAGTCGCTTTTCGGAAGAAAAGCGCAGATACCGGTTCTGCTACTCGGTATAAATGCGTACCGGAAAAGTATCCCGGAAAATTATAACGAATGCATGATAATTACTAGAATATTATGTAGGACTTGTAAAACAAGTTTCAAGTCAAAATAACGTAATCTGATGCCAGAACTGATACTGGCTATGGAAAAGCGCGTACCGGAAAGGTGCTCCGAAAAATAAAATAAAAATATGATAAATCTTAGAAAAATGCGTAGGTCTAGATTCCAAAGTTTGAGATCAAGATCTTTTACTTTGCTATTAAGGCTAATACTGCGCGTGTGTGGCCTTGTGCCTATAAATAGACACATTAGGCACAAAACCCTAGGCCATATTATTTTCCTACGTGGGTTTTGGTGGCTGAAGGGGGGTGACTACTGTTCATTGCTTCTCCTTCACCATTTCTTGAGCCTTGGACCAATTCTTCCTTGATTCTTCCTCTCTTCTTCTTACAAACACATAGTAGGGTGGGTTGTGAGGGTG
>JAVKPL010015601.1:0-13152 GCA_032173675.1 Gastrolobium villosum
CAACTGCAACCACAATAAACGACATGTTTAACAAACTGAAGAAAAATTACTACTCAAAACAGCTAACAACAATCAATTGTGTAAGAAATCAGCTACCATAACAGTCATTATGGTAAGTGACATGTATCCATGCGTTTAACTGATATCACATGTTGTCAGTTCAAGGCTTCTTTTTAATGTAAAGATAATCAAAAATGCTGGAACTACGAAATTTCAAGAGGTATTGATGTTTTATAAGAATATAAACACATCAATTTAGCTAATGGATAAATGTGTAGAATATCAGGAGTCCTATGTGTTATAAAACAAAACAGAGATATTTTTTTTTTTTTTTGGTTAAAAGAAACAACTAGAGGGTAAGCCATGGCAAAACGGTGCTTTGTGACCTGGTGGTCACAGGTTCTTGTTACAGAAACAGGTTCCCTGCTCACGGAATAAGTATACCTGCATCTGAACCTCCCTAGATCCCACAATAGTGGGAGGCTCGTGCACCGGTTAAAAGAAATAACCACATAATTCAGTTGTACTGACTCCTGCCTGATTACAAAATGGAGATATCAATCTGAAGTTACTTACCTCTGTTATAAACCAAATAGGTGCAATGTAAAATCCATAAGTAGCAACTTCCTTTGGGGTAAGTTCTTCCTCTACCTTTATCACATTAATATCATTATATTTAGCCACCAATGGCTTTACTTCTGAAAGATTTGATAAGTCTAAATCACTATCTTTTCGAAGCAGAGTCCCCAGCTCCACTTCAACATTTTTCTGCACTCCATTATTGCCTTTGAGAGGAGAGCTACTCCTGACAGAAAGCTCTTCCCTGATTTCTGAATTTTTTCCGCTTTTAGAAGAGCGGCGTTTAAGTAAGTTATAGAACCAGTCCTTAATGAATGCTATTGGGAGGTAAACTACCATAAGAGAAGCTCCAAGATATGTCACTGCAAATGGCTGCTTATAATCTGTAAAAATATCCTGTACAGAAAGATTTAATTCAGAGAAGCTTTCATAGATATAAAGCTTGGATACTGGCACACTGCATGTAACTGTCTCCAATAAAAAGATACCCTTTGACCTGAACAAACTTCAACGACATTTCAACAAACTATTCTGTGACCATGTGTGGATAAGGATTCAGTAAATAAAATTCTACAAAATTGAAGTGAAACGCATTGACTTACAAATATAAATCTTCAAGCATGTCCTCTAGTGGACATATGTAACACATAACAACAAAAAATATAGCTGAAATAGTGGATCCTCTCATTGACATAATAATACATGTATGCAATTCTCATTCAATCAAAGCCAAGACCAAGAGGTTTTTATGATTGGAATATGAAGTTTCAAATAGTGTATCAATACAAAGGTTGATTCTTAGGATTTAGGAAGCTTCAAAATCAAGTCACATTAAGCCAAAACATCAACCTGCATCCATCTCTCAGATACAACAGCATCCTAATTTGATTCTTGTGTGATTTAACAAACGGTCCTATATGCCATGACATAAGCCCCACAATCATTTAATCAAATTAACAGGTACTAAAAATCCACAAGGGAAAGAAAAAAAAAAACAAATAATAATAATAATAATTCCCAGCCCATTTACCAAATGCATTACATACCAAACTCAAAAAGAAAATCTAATTTACATGGCTAAACACACTTGAAAGAGGGTAAATTTTAAACGCATAGAATTGGTGAAAGTTTACCTGGGTGACTTCAGCGGAGGTGACCCATATTATAACCACAGTACCTATGAGGAACAATCCAGCCTTGTATCTCCAACCCATTACAAAAACAAACTATACCCAGATGGAGAAAACTGCAGGAATTGCAGAGATCCACAAGTTTCTGCTTCTGCCAGATCCCAAAAATCACCCTTCAATAAACAAATTACGAGACACTGTGGGGAAGAAAAAATGCTTCAATCTTGCGTCCAAATTGGACGAGAGAGACAGAGAACAACAAGCTACTATGTGTGAGAAAATTTTGCAGAGAAAGATGAAGGTAGGAGGATCCTTGCAACAACAGAAAAAGCAAGAGAAAATGGGTGGAAAGCGAGACACAGGGAAAGAGTTAAAATTAAGTTAAGGTTCCTGTAATTAGTTAATTGTCTCAACCCTGTCAACGTTGTTACTCTTTCACAAAGTACTATATTAATGCATTTCCTTTTCTTTCCCTATTTTCCATCATTGTGTAGTAAAATTCTCCCTTTTCAATCCTATGAATTGCATTTTCATGTTTTAAATCTGTGTGACAAATTTTTGGACATGTGTCTTCCATTTCAAACCATGAAATTTTGGAGCGATCCCGTTTTCTATAAACAGAAAAACTAGTCTATATAATACAAATTAATTATTGATTAGTCAAAGAAACACAAAAAATAATACCACCTTTCTACGAGGATTAATTTCCTAATGTTCAAATTCCTATTTTTGTCGATACCTAGAGTTGTCCGTTTGGAAGGGGGTCTTATGGTTAACAATGTCCGTCGCAGAGCAATTGTGTTTAGAGGATAATACAAAGGGTTTTATGTTTATCATTTAATATAATATAACTTCACTTTCCTACACACTTGAAGAGGTGTGATCCATATGTTTTTCTTTCTCTTTCATCATTCCACTTTCTCTATCCTTTTGATGTGAGAATTGGAAACAACACTTATATTATGTTACATAACACTGTAAAACTCTAATATAAATATTAAAAAAATTATCACTCAATTTCTTAAGATTTTTGAATTCAACATTTATTATGGTATCAAAAAATTGACTTATGCATCACATAGCACATCAAAATTGGGCTTGTGTCAAGTTTCAAACCCAAAAGACTTTCACGGAAATGTGTTATCGAATAATATAAATCATTAAAAAAATCATCACCCAACATTTCAAAATTTTATATTGAAGGAGGCTTATCATATTGTACATTTTGCCACCATTTTATTTTGAAAAAAAAAATTCCTATTTTTGTCCTATCAAGTAGAAGTGTATTCCCTCAACTTGTGCGAACTTATAAGCTTATTTTTATTAGTTTTTTCTGTTATTACTGTAGATAAGTTATTTGTAGTGAATCCAATATAATGTCATTTTGGAGCAGAAATCATGATATTTTTATAATTTTAATTTATTCCAGAGTTATAATAATCTTTGTATTTATAATTTTTAAGATTTAATACCAAAATGATGTCGTTTTAAGAATAAATACATATAATTTATCTGTATTAAGTGCATAAATATTTTTTTCATATTTTATTATTGGAAAATGTTGTGAATAAAGTGGAGAGACAAAGAGAAAAGATATATAGTGAAATTCTCCGGAATGATTGTGTTAGTTAATGGGTCACTGCCGTATTGACAAATCAACTATAAATTAATAAATAACAAAATTGGAACTTTGAAATAAAGTGGCAATGGAAGGTAGGATGACATTATATTATATCGTCATATGAAAGTTAAGGCAGTAATGACTTATGATCGAGACAACCAATTATTTATTTATTTTGAAAAAGAATATTCGGATGGACATTACAAGTGCTATTTTTTTCTTAGAAAGAGATTTTTACTACTTACTCTGCCGGCAACTAGTAAATTTTAAATTTTTTTTTTTACTCTTGCTTTGGCAAGTAAGAGCTTTAGAAATATCCTGATAGAAAAATGTTATACATGCTTCATACAAGAACACGTTACATGTTCATGTCTATAGTAAAATATATGTCATTATGGACAATTTTAAATTATAAGCGTCGATTAAGTTTTGTTTAGATGAATTTTAATTTATGACAAAAAATATATGTTTGAAATTAAATTACAATTCCTTAATAACAAGAAATGACATTATTTCGTCTTTCTCTTTCAATCTCATGCTGTGTACAAATTGATAATTTAGATGTCACGTTTTATTATTAAACACTGACTAACCTAATGTGACTTATTTTTCAAATAATTATAGTGATATCAATATAATTTCTTATGAACTAAAATAAATGTTTACTCTAAAGTATATATACAATCAAAAACTTAAAATGTGACATAAACCTACTTTAAAAATATATCAGGCCCAATTATAAACATTCAAACGCATCCCAATTAACTGGAAATTATCGGAACAGAGCTGACGTGAAAAATCCATTTGTTGGTGTAGTACCACAGTTATCACTAAAGGGAAAAAGAATTCTTATTTGGAAAGCTCTTTTCTCGTATCAGAGAAAGTTCATTTTGTATGCAATAATTTTTTTTTGTTTTCTTTATTTTTATGTGTGGGTCTCATCATTAATTTAAGTGTGTAGGAGAATTTCCTCTTCTTCAATAGTATGAGAAAAGCATTGTCCAATAACTAATTAATAAATAGTGATTCTATTTTCTATTCCGAGTAAAAATCGGAGAGGTATGAGATAGTTATCTCCTACTATAGACACATGATGTAGCGGGCCTCACCACATATTAAGAAAAAAGGAAAAATAAGAAAAGAGGCACAAATTTTGATGTTAGAATAACATGAGATAGTTATCTCGTGTAAATTGAGACAATGATTTCCTAATAAATATTAAGTGGCATTTTCTTTCGCTATCAAGTTCCAACCCCAAATTAAAAGAATATGGTTGAAACTTAAAATATCATAATCAAACTGATATAAAATATCTTCTTTCGATTAATTCCAATTGAATTTCAAATACGTATCAAATTTATTACATAATATTAAATCTCATAAGGAAAAAATATTTTAAATTTTAAAGTCGGCTTTCAATATATACGAGATAAAGAAAACTACTCATATTAAATCATTAAAAACGAATTAGGGAAAAAATATATATATATATATATATATATATATATATATATATATATATATATATATATATATACGAAAAAAATATTTCTCTGAGATATATTTGTCTCCATCCATCCAAAAATTACATAATTTTTTTAATTTGTTTTTTTATATTAATCGATTTACCTTTGATAATTATGATTTTCTCTTTTTCTCTTTTTTTTTATAATAATAATAAAAATGATTTATCAGCATTGATCTATATTTTGTACGGTTATGATTTAGTAGCAAAAAAAAATTATCTTAAGTAACATGAGAAATAATAAGTCAAAAAAGATCAATGGTATCACATACTTACAAATCAGAGTCGTTGATCTTTTTTGATCTAATGGCTCTTAGATAAGGTGTCAAATTTTAAATTTGATACTGATGTCAAAAGATCCTATCTCTCTTTATATATATATATATGTGTGTGTGGAAAAATGTGTATCATTTTAAAGGACACAAAGTTGTGTTATTTTAAGTGAGAGAAATAAATATATCATATGAGAGTGAGTAGAAGGGAAAAGTTTTAAAGGTATGGGTCCCACCTCTTTACGAGAAGAAAAAGACATAATTTGTGATATTTAAAATGACACACATTTTTCTTATATATATATATATATATATATATATATATATATATATATATGACAAAAGTATTTCTACAGCACTTTTAGATAAGTTTATCTACAGCTGCCATTTTTAACTATGTTCTCCCGGGAGAACATAGTTATAACGTTAAAGTTGCTCTTTTATCTCTCTCCACAGTTACTTTTCAAAACTGTGGAGAGAGAGAAAAGAGCAACTTTAACGTAATAACTATGTTATCCCGGGAGAACATAGTTAAAAATGGCTGCTGTAAATAAGCTTATCTAAAGTTGTTGTAGAAATGTTTACCCCTATATATATATATATATATATATATATATATATATATATATATATATATATATATAGGGAAAAGCATTTCTACAACAACTTTAGATACAACCACCGTTTTTAACTATGTTCTCCAAGGAGAACATAGTTATGACATTAAAGTTTTTTTTTCTCTCTCCACGTCAGCAAACAAGTTCTGAAAAGTAACTGAGGAGAGAGAAAAAAAAGCAACTTTAATATTATAACTATGTTCTTCCGGAAGAACATAGTTAAAAATGACAGCTGTAGATAAGCTTATCTAAAGTTGCTGTAGAAATGTTTATCCCATATATATATATATATATATATATATATATATATATATATATATATATATATGCTTTAATGTTTCTACGGTGAATGTAGATAAATTATCTACATTCGCTCCCAAAATAACGTCGTTTTGGGTTAAAAAATAAAATAAAAATTATAATAAAAACATGTTATAATCTAGAATATAGTTGCAAAAATATCTTGATTTTCGCCTCAAAACGACGTCATTTTGGACTTAATGTAGATAAGTTATCTATATTGATTATAGAAAAAATGAACCTATATATATATATATAAGTAAAAGTGTTTGTCATTTTAAATGATATAAAGTTAAGTCATTAATTATTCTACAAAATGATTTCAAAATTAAAAAAATCAAAATACAATAAAATATGGGTAAAGGATCTCTTAAGTCACCGGAGATAATTTTATCTCCGGTGAGCCCAAAATGACATCGTTTTGGGATGAAAATCAAGGTATTTTTATAATTTTAATATATTGCAGGGTCATATTAGTCTTTATCATTATAATTTTTTAATTTTATAATCCAAAACGACGTCATTTTGAGCTTACTGAAGATAACTTTATCTCCAGTGACTGAAGAGATATTTTTCCCATCAAATATACCTTTAATTTTCAGAAGTTTTTTTTAAAGTTTCAAAGGTTTGGATGGTTGCGGCTAACTTGTTTTTGGGTGTAGTTGGCAATGTACCCGTAATGTATTTATTTATAATTTTTTCTCAATCTATTCTCCCTCTCTTTGTAGAAATCTATTATGTTTTTTTTTGGTGAACCTATTATCTTTTAATATAAAAGGATTATTTATATTATTTATAATTTTTCAATGTTAAAGTTATTCAATTAAAATTATCACATTACATTTGTTTTAATCTTAATTTCCCATTTTGTTTTTAAATTTTATTTTTTTAAAAAAACTAAAGGAGGGGAAACAACAAAAGATTACACAGCATTTCTGATCATCCTAGGGGTAGCAACCTCTATCATATCCTTCTCAACTAATCTACCATTCTCCAAAGAAGGATTAACAAAAAAGTGGACTTCCCAATCATCAAAATTAGCAAAGTTAGCCATCCAGTCAGCAATCACATTTCCTTCTCTAAGGGTGTGGGAGATAGACACCTCCTAAGGGCATTTAAGCAGAGAAGATATTCTACTCACAAGATTGGAATAAGGATGATGAATCCCACACCTTGAACATATAAGATTTAGAGTCATAGAAGAATCCCCTTCCAAGCAAATCTGATAATAGCCATTAGCCCAGGCAGCCTCAAGGCCATCATCCATAACTCAGTCAGGAGTGTGTTTTCATATCTCTGATTCCTAGAGAAGCCCAAGATCCATTGGCATCTACTATCATGAATCACACCACCGCATCATATGCGATTGTTAGCACCTTTACAAGAGCCATCTGTGTTGATCTTAACTCAACCATCAGGGGGGAAAGCTCCAATGGATTAAAGTTTCAATTCAAGGTTTGATAGAAACACCAGCACTGTGAAGAGTGAACTGAACCACTAAGATATTAAACACAAAGGCTAAGACACTCCTAGCAATGAATAAGGGTTCACGATGCTGGTTATTAAAAACCATATTGTTCCATTTTTTCCAAATAAACCAACAAGCCACACCAAAAATGGTTGCCCAATCAAGAGCCATGGTATCTCTACGCGTAGGTTGAAAATTATAGGATAACCATTTCTTAAAATCATGGCAGAAAAAGCCAGTCCTACCCTTGGGACATATAAAGAAACTCCAATTAACCAGATGCATTTTGCGCTTAATTCTGGAAGAACCCCATATGAAATTCCAGCTTATTCTTTCCAATTCATCACAAATATTTAGAGAAAACACATATATTTGCATTGAATAGCAAGGAAGGGCAGGCAACACAGATGAAGTAAAGGTGACTCTCCCAACTAAAGACAAGAAAAAGGAATTCTAGGTATTTAATCTGTCTTCCACCCGTTAGAGCACATGGGCAAAGAATCCACACTGGACTCCTTTATGGTGAAGGGGGACCCCTAGATACATGCTGAGATTATTTGTTAAATTGAAGCCCAAACAATCATTAATCTCGTTTTCTCTAACATGATTATCATTAATAGAGAAAAAGACTCTAGATTTTTCTTTGTTGACAGCTTGGCTGATGCTTGACCAAAGGTTCTCAACACCTGGTTCACTACATCAGCTTGGTCAATTGAAGCTTCTAGGAACAAGAAAATGTCATATGTAAACAGCAAATGAGAGAGTAAGGGACCATTTCTCTTTAACCGGATTGGTTTCCAAGCTTTGGCAAAAACAACAGTTTGTATCAAGTGATTTAACCTCTCAATGCATACGATGAAAAAATAAGGAGATATTGGATCTCCTTGTCTAATCCCACGAGAAGGTTTGAAGTCCACGATGGTGCTACCATTCTAAAGAAGATTCATCATACTTGTGGATATGCAACTCATTATGAGATCAATAACATGATTATCAAAATCACTATCAATCAAAGTATCTTTGAAAAACTCCCAAGTCAATCGATTATATAAGCTTGCTCCAGGTCGATTTTAATGGCCATCCAACTAGATTATCTTTTTTTCCCTCTCCATTGTTTGAACTATTTATTGAACAATCACAACATTATCAGAGCTATGATGACCTCTAACAAAATTGCATTCTGTTGGAGCACATTGCAAAGACTTATTGGCCTAAACTACTTCAAGTTTTTCGGACAATCCACTTTGGGGATAAGGCAAAGAAGAGTATAACTAATCTCCTTAGGGTTCTAAAATATGTCAATGACCAACTTGCCCGCTGTAGCACCAAAGATGTCCCACTGGGTTTGAAGGAAAATAGCCTGGAGCTAGGGCTTTAAACTTGCCCATGTTAAAGACTACTCTACGGATTGTTAGAAAACAAATTTAACTTTGCAACTTCCCACCGCCATTGAAGAAGAATCTACACATCTACTGGAAGAGCCTGCGCATGGATTACTAACAAATAATTTAATAATACAAAATGAAAGAGAAATCAAATTGGCAAAGCAAAGGAAAAAGTCGGTTGATGGAAAATAAAAAGTTGTAGAAAACTTCAGAATAATTGGCAAAGTAAGAAGAAAAGACAAAGTTGGAAAATTGAAGAAAGTTGTAGTTGTCATAAAAAATAATAAAAAAAAAGGAAAGAGAAACGAAGGAAAGTTTGAGAAGGTTGGAGAATAAGGTTAGGATATTATATTATATTATTAAGAGAAGAAAAGTCGGTTGATGAAGTTTTGTTTTGAATATTATATTATATTGTTTTTAGGAAAGTCGGTTGTAGCAGGCTATATATAGCACTGCATGTTTAGTATGTATGTAGAGTAAATTTAAAAGAAAGAAAAAAAAAAGGTAGAAAAGAAAGTGCTGCAGCACTAAGAGAAAAAAAAATATAGTGACCGTGTGTTGTATTTTTTCTTTTAGCCAAAATTCAATACAAAGAGATTTCTTCATCTATTATTCCTTTTATTTTCTCTAAATTTCCAACAAGTGGTATCAGAGCCACGTTCGATCAAAGATGGCGGAGATGATGCAATCACAGATTCCAAAGTTGTCAAAGAGTAATTATGGAAATTGGAGCATTCAGATGAAGACGTTGCTAGGTTCCCAAGATATATGGGACCTTGTTGAGGATGGATACATGGAGCCCGCCAATGCAGCTGCAGAAGCAGTTTTATCAGATGCCCAGAGAAAAACGCTTAAAGATTCACGAAAGAAGGACAAAAAGGCTCTTTTCTTAATTTTTCAAGGTGTTGATGAATCAACCTTTGAGAAAATATCAGATGCAAAATCATCCAAGGAAGCATGGGAGATTTTACAGAAGTCTTGCCAAGGAGTTGACAAAGCTAAAAAGGTACGACTCCAATCACTTAGAGCTGAGTTTGAAAACTTAAAAATGCAGAATGCAGAGCCGGTCACAGATTATTCCTCACGAGTGCAAAAGGTGGCCAAAGAGATGAAAAGAAATGGAGAGACTTTAGATGATGTCAGAGTAATGGAGAAAATTCTACGATCACTAACAAGAAAGTTCGATTATATTGTCACTGCCATTGAAGAAGCCAAAGACTTGTCAGTTATATCTATTGATGAGCTTGTGGGTTCTCTTCAAGCGCACGAGCAAAGAATGAATCTTAATGAAGGTTCAAGCAAATTGGAGCAAGCTTTGCAAAGTAAGTTATCTCTTGATGCTAATCAAGCCAGTAGCAGTAGCTATGGACGTGGCAGAGGAAATCATGGTGGATATAGAGGAGGTTTCAACACCCGAGGTGGATTCAACACTCGAGGTGGCCGTGGCGTACGTGGTGGATATAGCCAAACAAATAGAAGATTTCAGACTGATGCTGTAGCATATGGACGTGATCAAGGAGCATATAATAATCGTGGTCGAGGTCGTGGTTTCGTGACCCGAGGAGGAGGAAGATTTCAACAAAGAGGTGATAAATCTCACTTGCAGTGTTATAATTGCAACAGATATGGTCATCTCAGCTATGAGTGTAGAGATGCTGCCAGAGTTGCGGAGAGAAGTCATTATACAACAACTGAAGAGAAAGATGATGAACCGACCATGTTGTTCACTTACAAAGGCGAGGAAGATAGTGGAAAAGATGTTTGGTACCTTGATACTGGAGCTAGTAATCACATGTGCGGCAAAAAGGAGTTATTCACAGAGCTGAATGAGGAAGTCCAAGGAGAAGTTACGTTTGGTGATCTATCGAAGATTCCAGTTAAAGGCAAAGGTAAGATTATGATATTCACAAAGAATGGAGATAGAAAATATATTTCAGATGTCTATTACATACCATCTTTGAAAAGCAATCTCCTCAGTCTTGGTCAGCTTTTAGAAAAAGGATATGATATTCATTTGAAGAATAATTCTCTCATTATGAGAAATCAGAAAGGAGAATTGATTGCAAAAGTTGATATGACAAGAAATCGTCTATTCAAGCTAAACATCCAGACAAGTACAATAAAGTGCATGAAGACCATCATAGAAGATAGTTCATGGTTATGGCATCTCAGATTTGGTCATCTTGGATTCACTGGCCTGAAGCTGTTATCAAAAGCAAAGATGGTAAATGGATTACCAATGATAAATCAACCTGATCAGCTGTGTGAAGGATGCATGAGAGGAAAGCAACATAGACAAAGTTTTGAAGTTGGCAAATCATGGAGAGCAAAAAGACCATTGCAGTTAGTTCACTCAGATATAGCTGGTCCATTTGATATTCCATCTCTTGGAGGAAACAGGTATTATATTACTTTTATTGATGATTTTAGTAGAAAAGCTTGGGTATATATTCTTAAAGAAAAATCAGAAGCTCTTGAGAAATTCAAAGAATTCAAAGCAATGGCAGAAAAGCAAAGTGGTCAGTATCTGAAGACACTCAGAACAGATAGAGGGGGTGAATACACTTCCAAATTATTTGAAGAATTTTGTAGGCAACATGGGATAATTCATCAATTGACTGCAGCCTACACGCCACAACAGAATGGTATAGCAGAAAGAAAGAACCGTACAATTCTTGATATGACAAGGAGCATGCTCAAAGAAAAGCATCTGCCAAGAACACTCTGGGCCGAAGCTGTTCAATGTGCTGCCTATCTATTGAATCGATGTCCAACAAAGAGTGTCAAGTTCAAAACACCAAATGAAGCATGGAGTGGTAGAAAGCCAGAGGTAAGCTATCTAAGAATTTTTGGTTGCATTGCATATGCCCATATTCCAGATCAGAAAAGAAAGAAGTTAGATGATAAAGGAGAAAAGTGTATCTTTACTGGCTACGAGCACAGGAGTAAAGCTTACAGATTATACAATCCCTTGACAAAAAGGGTAATCATCTCAAGAGACGTGGAGTTTGACGAAGCAGATTACTGGAGATGGAATGATGAAGAAAAAAGAGTAGAAGGGTTATTCTTTAAAGATGATGATAACTCAACAGAGCAAGCAGTTGAAGCAGACAATGATCAGACACCTCCACCAAGTCCTAATCCAATAACTCCTGCATCTACAGCCTCAACCTCAGGTAGCAGTAGTAGTAGCAACAATTCAGGGGGAGCAGCAGCAAGGATGAGAAGCTTAAGTGATATCTATGATGCTACAGATCCGGTACAAACTACCCTTGATTATTCATTATTTTGTTTAATAGCTGAATGTGATCCAGTGACATATGAAGAAGCTGTAGAAGATGAAAAGTGGCAGAAAGCCATGAATGATGAAATTGCTGCAATCAAAAGAAATGACACGTGGGAGCTCACAACTATGCCTAAGAAACATAAGCCCATCGGAGTAAAGTGGGTGTACAAGACAAAGACTAATCAAGAAGGAAAAGTGGAGAAATACAAGGCAAGATTGGTAGCTAAAGGCTACAAGCAGAAATATGGAATAGATTATGATGAGGTGTTTGCACCAGTTGCAAGGATTGACACTATCAGACTTCTTACAGCAGTTGCAGCGCAAAAGCAATGGAAGATATACCAGATGGATGTAAAATCAGCATTTCTCAATGGTTACTTGGAAGAAGAAGTCTATATTGAACAACCACCGGGTTATGTTAAAAAAGGAGAAGAAGATAAAGTCTATCGGTTGAAGAAGGCACTATACGGATTGAAACAAGCTCCAAGAGCTTGGAACACAAGGATAGATGAATACTTTCATAAGAATGGATTTGTGAAGAGTCCATATGAACATGCTTTGTACACGAAGAAAAATGAAGATGAGGATATGATGATCGTGTGTCTTTATGTGGATGATATAATCTTCACAGGGAATAATCCAGGTATGTTTGTTGAATTTAAGAAAGCTATGACTAAAGAATTTGAAATGACAGATATTGGAGAAATGTCTTATTTTCTTGGAGTTGAAGTAAAACAAACAGCAGAGGGAATTTATATGTTACAAAAGAAGTATGCAGAAGAAATACTGAGTAGGTTCAAAACACCAATAGAAATAGGAACGAAATTGAAAGCTGACTCAGATAGAGAACCAGTAAACCCAACACTATTCAAAAGCTGGTCGAAGCTTGAGGTATTTGACTTTCACTCGACCAGATATCATGTTTGCAGTTGCTGAATAAGCAGATATATGGAGCATCCAAAGCAAGAT
>JAVKPL010015602.1:0-35000 GCA_032173675.1 Gastrolobium villosum
TTTTGACAGCTATCGCATTTTTTCACATGCTCCTTTGAATCCCTTTCCATAGTTGGCCAGTAGTATCCAGCCCGCAGCGCTTTTCGAGCTAGTGCTTTGCCACCCATATGATGCCCGTTGATGCCTTCATGGATTTCTGACAATACGTAATCAACATCTTCATAACCAAGACATTTTAGCATCGGGGTATGCAACCCTTTCCGAAACAGCTGATCATCTACCATTGTATAGTGCGTCGCATCTCGGATGAGTTTCCGAGATTCCAGAATGTCTTCTGGTTTCGTACCTTGTTCCAGGTACTCGATGATAGGGTGCCGCCAATCTGTCGTAGCGGTGATCATCATGATGCAACTCGGGTTGGGCATATTTTGCTGTATTACCGTCCTGTGGTTTCCTGGATTCTTTGTACTAGCCAATTTGGACAATATATCAGCTCGGCCATTTTCTTCCCGAGGTATGTGCTTGATCTGGGCTGTGTCGAAGTTGGCCATCAATTCTCTTACCTTCTGCAAGTATTTGACCATTAAGGGTCCTTTTGCTTGGTATTTGCCATCTATTTGTGATGCCACTAACTGGGAGTCAGTGAACACCATCACGTGGTTGGCTCCGTGATCTTTAACCTGTGATAACCCAGCTATTAGAGCTTCATACTCGGCTTGATTATTTGACGTTGGAAAGTTTAACTTCAGAGAGTGCTCTATGGTGATTCCTTCTGGGCTTTCGAGAATGACACCAGCGCCACTCCCCTTTTGGTTAGAAGATCCATCAACAAAGACTTTCCAAGTTCTGTCGGTTTGGTCTTGTTCCTGGTGTGATGATGTCATTTCCATTACGAAGTCGGCCAAAGCTTGCGACTTAATAGCCTTCCGACTTTCATAACTGATGTCGAATTCACTTAGCTCAATTGCCCAACTTGCCATCCTTCCTGCCAAGTCTGGTTTATGCAACACTTGTCTGACCGGCTGGTTGGTGCGGACTCGGATCTGATGTCCCTGGAAGTAGGGCCGTAATCTCCTTGCTGTAATTAGCAATGCATATGCTACTTTTTCCAACTTTTGATATCGTAATTCGGCTCCTTGTAGCGCCCTGCTAATGAAGTAGATTGGCTTCTGGTCTTCTTCTGTCTCCTTGATTAGGACTGCACTTACGGCTTCCTCACCCACAGCTAAGTATAAGGTCAAAATGTCTCCTAATTCGGGTTTGGTCAATATTGGCGGGGTTGATAAACATTGCTTCAATTTAGCGAATGCCTGTTGGCATTCCGGGTTCCAATCCGCTGTTGTTTCCTTTTTTAGTAGTTTGAAGAACGGGAGGGCCTTTTCCGCCGATTTGGGTAGAAAACGTGTCAATGCCGCGATTCTGCCCGTCAGTTGTTGTACTTCTTTTTTATTTTGGGGCTCCCTCATATCCAGAATTGCTCTACACTTTTCGGGGTTTGCTTCGATTCCCCGGTGAGTTAACATGAACCCCAAGAATTTGCCTGTTGGAACGCCAAATGCGCATTTGGCCGGGTTGAGGCGTATGCTGTAGGTTCTGAGTTTGTTGAAAGTTTGTTCCAAATCCTTAATGTGCATTGCCGCACAAAAAGATTTGACAATCATATCATCAATGTAGACCTCAACATTCTTTCCCAACTGATCTTGAAAAATCTTGTTCATCATTCTTTGGTACGTGGCTCCTGAATTTTTTAGGCCAAATGGCATTACGTTGTAGCAATAGTTCGCCTTTTCAGCAATGAAGGCAGTTTTCTCCTGGTCCTCGGGATACATTGGGATCTGGTTGTATCCCGAATATGCGTCCATGAAGGATAAAAGTTGAAAACCAGCCGAGTTGTCGACCAGCTGGTCTATATTGGGCATTGGGTATGAGTCCTTGGGACAGACTTTGTTTAGGTCTGTATAGTCGGTGCAGACCCTCCATTTGCCATTTGGCTTTTTGACCATCACGACATTGGCCAGCCATGTGGTGTATTGTATTTCTCGAATGAAACCTGCCTCCAGCAGTTCCTTGACATGATCTGCCAAAACTTGTTGTCGTTCTGGTCCTAACTTCCTTTTTCTCTGGGATATCGGCACTGATCCTGGGTAGACTGATAGTTTATGGCAACAGAATTCCGGGTCGATACCCGGAATCTCTGATGACGTCCATGCAAAGACATCTTTGTTGTTCCTGAGAAATTCCGCAATTTCTGCTTTGAGGGAAGGATCAGTGGACTTGCCAATTCGAGTGCATTGACCGGGTTTGTCTCCCAGGGTTAAGTCTTCCAATTCTCCATCGGGTTCTGGGCGTGGGACTGTGTCTTCCCTCATGTCTAGTTCAACAACATTTACCGTTTTCCTCTTGCCCTCCTTCATCCCTCCGGTGTTGGGAATGTATTTATCTCCTGGATGGGCTCGAGGGGGGTTTATCTCCTTTACTGTGTCGAAGTAACAGCCTCGAGATTCTTTCTGATCACCGCAGACTGTGATGACTTCATTGGTACTACTCAACATTTTGATCTTTTGGTGCTTGGTGGATACCATCATGTCCCATTCATGTATTGTGGGTCGACCTAAAATCACATTATATTCAGAGGGGAAGTCGGCTACTATGAACCGCACGCGTTCTGATTTAAACGCGTTTTTTGTTCCCAACGTTAATCTTAGATCTATGTATCCTTTGGGAGTGGTGTGTTGCCCATTGAAGGCAATTAGTTCAGTTCTGCAAGGGTGCAGATCTTCTTCGTCGAGATGCATTTTTTTGAATGCGTCCCATAATATGATATCAGCACTGCTTCCGGCGTCAATGAAGATTTTTTTAACCCGGCAGTTGACTATAGTTCCTGCGATGACGAGTCCATCGACATGTCCAGGCATTATTCCTCGCATGTCCTCCTTTGTAAAATATAGCAAAGGAGGATCCTGTTCTCGTTGTGCCTGCTTGAAATTGGGATGGTCTCTGACGGAGAAGACTTTCCTTAGATATTTTTGTCTTGCGTTCATTGTGTCACCACCACCTCCAAGGGCTCCGCTTATTACGTTGCATTCAAAGGCTACTTCTGGGAATTCATCCTGACTGGGACCTTTCCCGGAAGTGATGTTTTCTGGGGTCTTATTTTCTTGTGGATTCCTGTTTCTCTGACTGTTGTCAAACTTTCTTTTGTTATTCTTGCCTCCTTGTGTTTGGATCACATACTGCCTTAGTCGACCATCTCTTACAAATTTTTCAACTGCATCTCTGAGATCCCAGCATTGATCTGTAGTGTGACCGGGTCCGTCATGAAATGCGCAATATTTGGACTTGTCCAGTCCGCCTCTGTTAAATATAGGCCGAGGTCTTTCCACCTTGCGCATGTCCGTCATGGCCACCTCTCTCCAAATTTGCGATCTCGGGGCGTTCAGCGGGGTATATTTGTCATATTTCCCCATCCGATCTCTGGAATCCGGGATGCGCGGCCTGTTTTCTTTTTTTCGGAAATCGTTACGATCCCGGTGCTGTGGCAATGGGTTTTTGTCTTTCAGAAGTATGCCCTTTGCCTCTTCTGGTTGGGCATTGGCTATCTCCATCTGCTCGAGTTCTAAGTATTTCTTAGATCGAGTTCTGAATTCTTCTAGTGTCTTGACAGGGTCTTTGTATATCGATTTGGCCAATCTAGATGATCCGTCCAAACCGGCAACAATGAGGTGAACGTGAACGTTCTCTGGTAAGTTAGGTACTTGTAGCGCGGCGTCTTTGAATCGATTAAGGTATTTTTGGAGGGTTTCTCCAGGATTTTGCCGTATTTTACCGAGTGCGAACTCGGATTTGGGATGTTTCTTGCTCGTGGCGAAGTTAAGAAGAAAACGCTGACCGAATTCATCGAATGAACTGATGGAATTTGCAGGGAGGGTGGAGAACCATGCCTGCGCCGCTCCTGTCAAGGTAATTGCAAATATTCGGGATATGAGAGGTTCATCAATTCCTCTGATGTACATGTCGGTATCGAAAGCATCGATGTGAACTTGTGGGTCTTGACTTCCATCATACTTTGGTAAGCGAGCAGAATCAAAATCGTCAGGAAAAGGGGCATTCAAGATCGTGCTGGTGAAGGGACTGTTATTGTATTGCCCCTTACTATACCGTCTCTTATATGAGCCGGGTTCAGCCTCGCGCCTACCCCTGTCGAGATGTACCTCCTCCTGATTCCTTGGTGTACCCGTTTCTGCTGGAGGAACGGGGTTTGTAGCAACCGGATTGATGGTTTGTCCTGCTATATTGATGTCGTTTTGAACAGGGTTGTGTTCATGCTGGGCTTGATTCTGCTGATACGAGTGGCCCCGTTCACCCTCTTGCCGAGGTTCAATGATTCCTCTCAACCGACGTTCCAAGTCGCGGATCCCACGTGAATGCTCTTCCCGCATTACGCGGAGATCGTGTTGACGTTGGCGGTTAGAGCGGTCTTCCATCTCCGTCATGTGCTGTAGAATGACCGTAAGAGCTGTTGGAGCCAACCGAGATTCTGGATCGGTTGATCGGACGATATTGCCTGCCAATTCTCTGGCTTGTTCTGGTGGATTCGTCCGAATTTCTGGTTGGCGTTGCGCATGCCTCAAGGGAGTAGAGGCAGAATCTGATATGTCTTCACTGATGTGGACATGATCGTGGTTCATCACATCATCCCTCTGGTGTTGAGGTTGGTTTGTTTCCTCCAAAACTGGTTCCAGAGGTGGATTAGGTTGGCTGTTGCTTCGTGTGTGAACCACCATGATGTAGACGTGGGTTCGGTTCCCACAGACGGCGCCAATGTTCTGTCCTGTGGACAGAGATGTTCAACCTTTGTTAGGTTGATTGATCGCTTTGGACCGTATAGCCTCGACCAGGGGTATCTATGAAAAAGATATCCCTATGCCTAGCTTGATCACTGCAAAGTATATGAATGTGGTGATAGTGTGTGTGTGAGTATCGAATATCAAGTGCCTTGTTCTATCGAGGAGCCCTCCTATTTATAGGGGCTGCCTCTGATTTGAATTGGTGTAGCTGAGCTGTAATGACGTGGGATCATCAATGCTTTGTCGGCCGTTACCAGAGGTTACGTATCAAATATCACGTCTCCATAACTACGGCCCGTTTCAGGTATTAACTGGGGAATATTCGATGGGGTATTCCGGGTTGAGGAGATGGGCTTGTTTGGTGTGGGCCTTCTTACCGGGTTCATGAAGTAAGCCGGCTCATATGGGCATTTAGTCCGGGTTCATGGCACAGATCCATAACAATTGGCTTTGTAATTATTTTTTTTTTAAAATACAAAAGCATTAGTAAACTATAATATAGTTTTTTTTGTGGGCAATCATATATGAAGCTCTACAAAGATAAAGTTTTATTGATGAGATGTGACTAGATTTTTTCTTGGGTTTAGTTGATAAGTTAATGGGTCTTGGGTTTAGAAATTTTTAGGCTATGATTAGGGAAAGACCCAAGTAGGTAGAGGGGAATTAATATATTGGATCGGTTTGGATTGGATCGATTTTCATCAACCCATCCAAAAATCGATCCGATCCAATCTAATTAAAATTTGCGATTTTTTTCGGTTTTCTGTTTTTCAATTTTCGGTTTATTCAGTTATCGGTTTTTCAGTTAGGTCACCGCGGTATGAATCGACTTGGATCGGTTGATGAACACCCCTAATAGAGTCAACTTCTGATTTTGATCCTCCAGTTTAATCGTGGCAGTTTGTTTGGGTACCTGTGGTATCATATCTTGTCCATTCATAAACAAGTCTTCCCTTACAATGATTTATGTTGTGCTGACAAGATAAAATAAGCTGATTCACCAAATACTTGATAAAAGTACATACAATAATCTATCCTATTCTGTTATTTTTATCAGACCACCAGTCCAGCCCAAATGTATTATTATTGGTTGGTTTTGAGGAATGAGATTCGATCTAGAAAGTTGAAATTTTCATACTTCTCTTAAATTCAGGTCACATTATTAATATTTATGTGGATCATTCATCCACTGTTGATATAGGCCCACATGGGCCAAAATCCCTGTGGGATAGGGCCCAAAAGCCCACAATGATATAGGCCCGCATGGGTCAAAAGCCGTATGGGTTAGGGCCACCCCGTGGGCCTTTCAAAAATTTAATATGCATTTATTTTTGTGATTGAAGCAACCTAGCTTGGGAGCTTCAAAAAGGTAATCTCTTGGTACTGAGGTTAATCCTCGTGTGTGCTCCACCATACCCATTGGAGTAGTGGTTTGAAGTTGTTTGATGCAATAATGTAAGTTATAACATGATCATGCATGTGTTGTTGAATGGGTACATAGAGTTGTACCGTATCTCTGGCCAATAGATAGTTGTCGTATGCCGTAGGGGACTTCCACTCGAAAGGCCTCCCTAGGGAGTTCCAGTTGGCCTGGGGCCGTAGAGTTGTGACTCATTGAGGAGCACTCTAGGAAATAGGAATGTCTTGGGAGTTATAGTTGTGGGTGCCTTGAATGATATCCCAGAGATACATTCTTGGATGACAGCCCGATGATATGTCGTATGCCGTAGGCCATTTGGCCGTATGATTTTGTATGATGTGTGTATAGTTTCATTATTTTCATTTTACATCTGAGTGAGCCATTAAGTAGAGTGATCCTCCAGAACCTTTGAATTACTGAGATGTATTTGTATATCTCACCCCGCGTTATAAGGCCTTGTTTCAGGTGGATGTAGACGTGCCGGGATCTTGGGCAAGAGACTCACTGGTTGAGGATGTGGATAACATATTGGAGAGCATGACGATAGCATGCCATTTTGCATTTTTGATTATTTTGTATAAGCTAGACTTAGAGTATGAACATATTATATGACATGTACAATGCTTTTGTTGTTCATGTTATATTTTGGCTAAGTCCAGTAATTATGTGATTTTGCATTTTGAGGGCTAACCTAATCCAATAAATGGAAGGACCTTTGGGGTTAGGACTAAGATGACCCTACCATACATAGGGCTAAAAATTTAATAAGACTTTGACATAGCTAAATGGGCTGACCCTATCACCGTGACCTTTTTTACAGCTCAAGTACTAATTACTCCGGTTGCAGATTCATCTTACTCCAAGTCCAATAATAGAATTTTGAACCCTGGACAGGTGTACTACTATTGTGGTCTACTACTCTATATGATGATGGTACCGGCCCATGCTACAGGTTCGGTCTTAATGGAGGTACCCACAAGTCAACAACCAGCGTATCCACGTGTTCATTTTTTCTGAAAAAAATAAATAAATCTTTTTTTTTTTTTTGGTAAAAGAAAAATAAATAAATCTTAGTTGCTCTTGTTAGTACCCAAATTACTAATTAATGGACTGGGTAATAATTTAATATAATGACTTAATGAGCAGACTCAATAGTCAATACCATATGTTAATGTAAAATTTTAAAATATTTCTCTTGTGTGTCCTTTCATTTATATTATGTCTACTTAATCATTTTCTAATGAATTAATGTGCTAAATTAAAAGGCCGCAAAAATGGTGATGGATTTGACTCAACAAAACAATTGAAAGAAAACTTTATTCTGAAGCTAAGTCGATCATCATATGCATGCAACACTACATTGGGCAGCATTGGTTGAATTTTAACTGCTAAATCCACCTCCTACGGATTCGCTTGTGGTCCAAGTCATTAATATAGAAGAGCCATATACGCAAGTCAATGACTTACTGTACATGATCTGGGCCAGTGCCACTAACTTATAATGGCCTTCCAAGTCAATTCTTTTCGTGCTACATTAATAATTAGAAAAATGTTTATCATTTTAAATTACACAACTTATATCTTTTCACTCTCACAAAGAGGTGGACCCACACCTTTATTTTTTTTTGTCAACTCTCTTTCCACCTTTATCTATCTCTTTCTCTCTTGGCAATGTTACAAGTCCCACATTGGTTGTATAGGAAGCTAATGTGGGGTTTATAAAGCCTTGGGCACTCCCACCCTTTGAGCTAGCTTTTGGAGTGGTGATCTCAAGGTTCGTAACAATTGGTGCTTTCGTTGAGAGTTGAGGCCACGGAAAGGGCTACCTATAGGCTGGATTAAGGTGTCTTTGGGCACTGAATACTGATAGGTGAGTGAAGCCGCCCCAAAGGGGGAAAGGGCTACCGTCGGGTCAGTGTCGATAAAGTGAAAGCCGCCGTGGACGTCGGCCCTTAAAGGGGTGGCAATGTTACAAGTCCCACATTGGTTGTATAGGAAGCTAATGTGGGGTTTATAAAGCCTTGGGCACTCCCACCCTTTGAGCTAGCTTTTGGGGTGGTGATCTCAAGGTTCGTAACAATTTAAAATGACACAACTTTATATCCTTTAAGATGATACACATTTTTTCCTTAATAATTAGTCATTTTTTTTTTTGTTGTTGTTGGGGTTCATTCATTATCATAGTTAATAAATGTAAAGTAAATATATTTGTATGTTACATACTATGTAAAGTTGACAATCACGCAATGCTAGAATTAATTATAAGGATTAACGGGACAGCCTTATTTTCATTTTGTTTAAATTTTATGCAGAAACAATATGATTGCTTGTGTATAAGAATCATAAGAAACATTGCTTGAATAGTTGAATCATAGCTGCTGCTCTACTAACGTAAGCTTTAAGGAAAAGATAGCCAGTAATTAATGCGACATAACATGAATATGAATTTGGACATATTCACGTGGGAACATTATAATTCTACTTGGAAATATGAATGCGCCCATACTAAATTAATAAAATAGCCGAAGCATCGCTCTACTAATTATGGTTTTGGTCTGTGACAGTCTGTGCAATAATGTTATCAATTAGTGTTGGTTTGCTATGCTCTTTTTTTTTTTTTTTTTTTTGTGTTAATCTGAATTTAGATTACATGTGTTAAGAACAAAAGTTAAGTCCATCTGAAGCATGTCCAGCCTTTTCAGCTGTTCCAATAAAAGTGTTGAACTTTGAAATCTTTTGCTGGTAGATATGTAAATTTGAAAACTTTAAGGGTAGTGGATGCTCAATCATTGTAAGGAATTGCTACTCATATTATATATGTTATCACTTGTCACTATTTCAATACGCACTTAATGAAATTCATTTACTAATAGTAATAATCGCTAGATAGTTAGATACTTTTAAGATCTAAGATATGCAGAGTTATGCTAATATTTCAGAAGTTCGATTGTGAAAGACTAATGAGGACCGAACATCCTTCATTTACTTCCTTCCACTTTGGATTCATTTACTTCCTTCCACTTTGGAAACATATACCATCGTGTATATTTTCTTTTATAAACCACACACACACACACACACACACACACGGTGTAGGAAACATTAATACCATAATTGGACTAGTTCTACCAAAGAAATTCACACACACATTAATACCATAATTGGACTAGTTCTACCAAAGAAATTCACACACACACACACACACACACACACACACACACACACACACACACACACACACACACACACACACACACACACACACACACACACACACACACACACACACACACACACACACACACACACACACACACACACACACACACACACACACACACACACACATTAGGGGTTTTATAAGAGTTATGTTGTATGAAAAATGATTGTGTTATGTTATAGAGATTCATTTTGCGTGTTGGAGTTTTTTTCTTTTTGCTGCGGGCCCCACAAAATGTTGTGGGTGTAGGAAATTTTTTGTGGTCATGTTAAATGATAGATGATAAACCCTATTATTATATATGATCATTGTATTTATTTTTAACAAATTAATTAGGCCCCTTTATTGCTTTTCTACCATTAACAAGTTGGTTATAATTTAATTACTTTTAACCCCCTTTTTTTTTTTATCTCTATTTGGTTTTTGAAAAAAAAAAAAATCCGTTGTCATCTACCTGACTGTCTCTTCATTTCTTAATTCTCACATTTTCACCGTAAGTTAATAACTTTCAAATTTTGTTCTTTATATGTTTATATATAGAGTTTGGTGTTTGTCATTTTAAATGACATAAGTTATGTCATTTTAGGAGAGAGATAGACACAGAAAAACGGAAATCATGGGAGAGAGAAAGTGAGTGTTTTTTTTTTTAATTTAAAATTCAAATTTTTTGTGTTTGTACCTCTCTTAAAATGACATAATTTTCTGTTATTTAAAATGACAAATGCTTTTCCCTTATATTTATATATATATATAGTCTCACACACACACACATTCAGCTCCTATTGTTCTATCCTTAATTTATAATATATAATTTATACATTACAGATATATGTTAATTTTTTTATTATTCCTAAAAGTTTAAATATTTTAACTAAAATGTAATTGTAATTGTTCAATACCCAAAAGAAGGAGAAGAATTTTAAACTTTAATACAATCTGGAAAAGGAGTTTTTGATAAATCTTATATAAGATCAATGAAGTTTCAAGAAAGATTAAATAAATTCGCTATATTTTCATTTGAAAAATACTTAAAAAATTATAAAAATTTAATTATCAACTTTTCAAATCAGTAAAACAAACTAAAAAAAAATTGGATAATTTTTTTTATAATAACTTTATTAAATAAGTTAAATACCTCGTATTAAAATTTGGGTTTAAGCCACAAACTTTCTTGAGCTACATCCTTTCAAAAAGTTTGATATAGGACTTTTGTTTCCTTTTCTTTTATATGCCAAATATAATAGGGAATTGTTTTGTTTTATAGTATATCAAGGCTTCGCGTGAAATTAAATTTTGTGATGAATTCATTTTGTAAGATATATAACATTTTTATCAGAGAGGCATAAGAAAGAAAACAAGAAAGAAAGATGATATGACCAATTGACCATACTTGTGATTCCAGCATTTTCTTAACACATGCCATTGTAGCTTTCATTTAATGAAAACAAATTAAATATGGGTATTAATTCGGGACAAATACTGCTATAAAATTATTGGGTTTTATTAATCTCATGTTAAAAGAGATAGTTATCTTATGTCATAGAGATAAATTTGTGAGCTCCACCACTTGAAAAAAAAAATAGAAAAAAAGGTGGCATGGTTATCGAAAGATGTGTAGGAGAGAAAACTTATCTCATGTAACATGAGAATAGTTTTTTCCAAAATTATATGGACTCCTTTGTAAGTATCATTGTAAATAATTGAAGTATAACATAAAAATGAAATGGAGGCGAATATTGTTGGGATTTGGGAAGAGGAAGGGATACCAAGAAAGGTAGTATATTTACTATTTCTCTTTCAAGATTTACAAAGTGTCCAGGTTGTAATGGTACGACCAATGGAAGATCTGTTAGTATAACAAAAAAAAACGAAAAAGAAATATCAACAAATAAGAACTTTAATTTAAATATAAGAATAAATGACCTAAGTTCGCTGAGAGCTAGAGAGAAAAACCCATATCACCCAAACCCAAAAATGGCAAAAAGAAAAAGAAAAAGAAAAAGAAAAAGGTTCACCTCTATCTATAAGTGGAGAAGGTATTTTGTGGGCATAGATCATGGTGGTCTTTTCTCAAAATAGAAAAAAAAAAGGATGGAGGGAAAAAAATCAAAAAAAAAAAGGATAGAAATGAAAGAAAATTTTTCATTTATGAAAAAGGGACCACTGAATAAGTGGTGGGTATGAAGCATATTAAAATTTTTCCCATGAGTCTATATCATTCATTCCCTTAGGGACATTTCACATTCTTGCCAGGTCCACCATAATAAAAGTAATTTCCCCATGCATTATTAACCCCTCCTTGTATGTCATAACAATTTGGGTGGTCTGCTAGGACCTTGAGATTCGACAAGGGAATCAAGTTGTTATCCCAATCCACAACTTGCAAATTCCTAAAGTATGAAGCTTTTGCAAAACCCTCCCCTGCAAAATGTCCACTACCCATTTGGGTTGAAGTGTGAGAACCTGATGACATTGAATTCACTATTTCTCCACCAAATTGAACCATACTTGCATGATCCCCTAAGTGAGTGAACAAGAAGGATGGCCAGTACCCAACTAGGACCCCGGATCCAAATTCAAGCCACCAATTCCCATGCTTTGGATCCTACACATAAAAAGAAGCAAAGGTAACCTTCAATGACACCCCTTATGTTTTGTGACAAAGCAAACTACTCAAACATAGACATAATCATTAAGAGTAACATGTTGGACAGCATAAAGAGTGAAATGGGTCAAAAGGAGGAGCAAGAAAGGTGGTGAATGAAATATTCAAATTATTGGGATTTTGTTAAAATAATAGAAATATGAAGAGGAAAAACAAAAAAAAGGTGAGAAGCTCAGAAATAGAAGCCCTTTAGTTGGAAAAAGGAAGAGAATCTAGAAAGAAGTAAAGCATAAGGTATTGTTACAGTATATTATTCGAATGCGCCAAGTGCACGCGTGTGATATTCCAAAGTAGTAAAATAAGTAAAGTGATGCACATCATTTTTTTAATGGTTATATTACGAGATATGTTGTCTTATAGATATAATTATGTGATATACCCCATTATATTAATCTATTGGGTCAAATTTAATGGGCCAAATTTATTATTAATTAATTAATAATTTTGATCCAATAAATTATAACCGTTGATGGACGGAAATCAACGATTAAGACTTAAAAGGATATAAATTTATATCCTTTAAAATGACAGATGTTATTCCCTTATTGAAAAAAGGAAAAAGAGAAACACCAGAATCGAAGGATCAATAGGAAATTATATTATTCTCGTGCAACATAAAATAATATAACCCTTTTTTTTATTTGCAATACTATGATTTGATTCGGGCATTAAACTAAAAAATTTAACATCAAATCCTAATAGTTAATTTTTGCTATTAATTAATTAATAAATGTGACTCAATAAATTATAACCATTTAATTCAAAAAAACAATAATTAAGATTTGATGTTAAACTTTTTAATTTCACCATCTGTCTCACAGAGTGATTTGCATATTAACCAAGACGAAAAACTAAAAAAAAAAAAAAAAAAAAAAACAACGGTGCACCATAACTTTGTTTTCGTTTTTTCGTCTATCTTTTGTTAACATTTTCAAAATAAATCGTTATAATGTGAACATTTTATAAAAAACCTACATAACAAAATTCGAAGGCAATACGAGACTTCCAAAATAGTGGAGAGTCCCACCCTTGACCGTCTTTTCACTTCCAGTTTAGATTTTCTTACTTCTATTTTAATTTTTTTGGCTCCTTTAAGGCTTTGACTACGATTATTGCATTTTTTGCTGAACATAAAAAAATTATTCAAATCAAATTGTAGGCTCAGTCTCCTATCATCAAAATCAAATGTTTTATCCTCTATAGATGGGACCCAGAAGCTGATATTGTGTAAAGTACTAAAGTATTCATTCTCTTACCGAAATTCATGTAAGTGAACCCTTAAAATCATTTTGTATGACTTGTGTGACAAAGCTTAATTGTCCATAAAAAGTAACCTAATTGACCATAATTTCTAAGGTAAATTTGGTAATTATCTGAACATAAAAATTACCTTCCAAATGAGTAAGCTAATATCAAATTGTCCACCATTATACGAAGAAGTTGGAGAGATTGCAGCTCCAATTGCAATTTTGCTGTTAGTTTGAACAAACCCAGAGCAAAGTAAATTGTAGCACCCAGTTGCTTGATATGCATCAGTCTGCAAATAAAGAACAATTATTATTTTTATTATTATTATTATTACATCTATTCAACGAAATATTTATTACTAGATATCTTACACTTGAAGCAAAGAAAATAATAGGTAGTATAGTTTTCCAACTCCTTTCCTTCAATAAATTCACTTACTGTCCAATAAGTAAAGAATCTAGGGTAGCTGTCCCCATAGAGCTCCGGGCTGACCTGAACAAAAATTGCTTGAAATTAGCATGATTGGCTAAAATACAAAATTTAATAGATAGATGAAAATGAGAGGTAGGTAGTTGAATATGCTAACTGCCCTTTTGAATGCATAAACAAATAGAATGCATTTAAGAAAAAATTTGATAGGTAAAGAAAAAAAAAAAAAGAGGTAGGATTCTTTGACACCGGTGTCAAATTTAAAGTTTGACACCTCATCTTATAGCCATTAGATCAAAAAAGATCAATGGTGTAACATGCTTACAAATCAGAGTCGTTGATCTTTTTTATCTAATGACTCTCAGATGAGGTGTCAAACTTCATATTTGATACTGGTGTCAAAGGATCCCACCTCGTAAAAAAATAGAATGAAGTGAAGAATTAATGAATTGTAATGAAAGTAACATGCCTGCCAACCAGCTTCAATGGTGTTGAGATCATCCCCAAATGAACCAGAAATGACCCACATTTGTGACAAACTGAATTCATATTGATTTTCCACAAGGGGTGCCCACACGTTTATGCTAGCCTTTGCTCCATAGTATTGATCCCCTGTCACATACCCAACTGCATGCTGTGCAGTTTGAGGCAACAATAGTTAATTTTCAAGGTAGTGTAAGGTTCATTGAAAAAAATTTAAGTTTAAAGTTGGTTTATGTTTGTTTAAAGTTTCTATACAAGATAAAGATAGTTGGAGCACAGAAATGAATGAAAAAGTGACCATCTTGCTTTGGAGCCAGTGAAACATTACTTAATTTCCTACTTTACTTCGTTTGAAGAAAAAGCAAAAGAAACCCCTCAAAGGGTTGAGGTTCTCAGCTCCCAAGGGTTTGCTTGAGTTAGGGGTTCAAACTCTGTCTCAAGCAAATTTTTAGAAAATCTTTGGGAGCTAGAGGATGTGTCTCCCTCATCGAATGACGGATTAGTCTCATCCTTCCTCCGGTAGCGAAACTCAATGCACCCGCTGTTCCAATGAGGGGCTAGCCTACAGGACCGTACCCCGATAGCAAGGTGACCGGAGGAGGTTGAATGAGGATACCTCCATTGTTATACCAAAAAAAGAGAGAGAGAGAGAATATGAGTTAGTGTTGCTTTCTTTGATTGTTGTGAAGTGCATCATACCTCATGTCCATCGCCGGTTGTGTCCCTTCTAACACGTCTTATTATTTTTCTTCCAAAACTGCTAATAGAGCTAGCTCTTAACATGTCTTGTTTTGTTGTTCTTCTAATTGGAATTGTTCCTTCGGGGCATGATTCACCAGATAAGCTCCACAACTGAAAGTTCTCACTCAAATCACCCATTTCCTTATGGCCTCTTGGTCTTTCTGGAGGATCCTGTATACAAATACAAAATATGCATGAAAATCTCCATTTTTATTTTCAGCTGAAATATACTAATAACAATTTCCAATGAAATTAAATAAAAAATACCATTGGTTTCTGTCCTTTCAATAGAGGATGATCAAAAGCTGGTTGCTTATGAGACACAACACAGTCTAGTATATCACCATCAGGACTCTGCATGAAGGAACACAACACAAGCACATCAATTAGTGTCCAAAACAGAGGAAGTAACAAGATGAAGACAAAAAAAAGTTCCAAGATTTTCACATACCTGAATTGTCTTGAGAGCGGGTTTGTTGATCTGTTGAAGGCGAATTCTTATGGTCTTCAACTTGTGAAACTCTTCCTCTGGTCGAAAAGTCTGATTGGAAATTTGGTGGGTACCCATTTGTGAAGAATAAACAGGACAAACAGAAGAAGCGACAAGAAGAAAATGTACAAGGAGGGAAATGATTGGGGTGCTCAAACACCATCTAAAATCCATGTTTGAGAAATCTTCTTGTTTCCTTGTTTGTGTTTGTTCACATTTGTGTTGTCTTCTTCCATCAACAAAACAAAATTTTCTATTCCTAGATTTTGATTTTGTCCTAGGAAACACGTCTACTGCCATATCCATTCCACATATGACAAGTTTTCTGAGAAACTTTAATTACTCATTCACCATTTTCAAAGCCTTAGAAGCCCAGAACAACGTCCTTTTCCTCTCTCTCTCTCTCTATCTAGAGTGTAGTGCAAACAAATTACTAAAACTTGGGTTATGTTACAGCCAACTTGACATATATATGTATATGTATAGGATTTTATAATTGGGTTTATCATCTCTCATTTATCATGATTTTATGAAATTTCCTACACACAACATCTTGTGGGACCCGCAGCAAAAAAAAATAAAAAATCCGGCACGCAAAACGAGTCTCTATAACATAACACAATCACTCTTCCTATAACATAATTCTTATAAAACCCTTTATAATTCTCATGTAACATGAGAATTGTAACTTTCCTACACACTCTTCGATTTTCGTACTGATATGGGTCCACGTATGATTTTTTCTAACACATGGGTCCCACGTGCTTTTTATCTCTATGACATGAGATTTCAATTTCCATGTAAAATGAGAATTATAAAACCCTTATATATATATATATATATATATATATATATATATATATATATATAGGGTCAGGATATTCTTACACCGGTATAAGAGTTAGAAGTCTTACACTTAATCTTGATCATTGATCCACTTATAACTAATGGTTCACGTTACTAAAAAAAAATTGAGCCCTTAGATATAGGTGGGATCAACGGACAAGATTGAGAGTGTAACTTACACCGGTGTAAAATGATCTTGAACTATATATATATATATATAGGAAAAAATGAAAATAAAGTGATTGGACGGTCCAGTGCACTATGCACTATGTTCTCCCGTGAGAACATAGTGCAAAAATATCACTGTTCTTCAGGTGTGTTCTCCCGGGAGAACATACCGATTTTTACATCCAGTCACTGTACACTCATCAAGCCATATATATATATATATATATATATATATATATATATATATATATATATATATAGGGACAAGATCATTTTACACCAGTGTAAGTTACACTGTTAATCTTGTCCATTAATCACACTAATATCTAAGGGCTCAAATTTTTTAGTAATATGAGTCATTGGATACAAGTGAATCAATGGTCAAAATTGAGTGAAAGACTTCTAACTCTTGGGTAAGAATATCCTGCCCCATATATATATATATATATATATATATATATATATATATGGGAAAATATTTCTACGGCCACTTTAGATAAAGTTATCTACAGCTACCCTTTTTAACTAAGTACGACCGGTCGTACATTAAAAGTGCATTTTCTCTCTCCGCCGCGTCAGTCAACAGTGTCTGAGGAGAGAGAAAAAAAGAGCAGCTTTATTGTTACACTCTCAATATTGTCCGTTGATCTCACTTATATCTAAGGGCTCTAATTTATTTAGTAATGTGAGCTATTGGATACAAGTGGATCAATGGTCAAGATTGAATGTAAGACTTCTAACTCTTACACCAGTGTAAGAATATCCTGCTATATATATATATATATATATATATATATATATATATCGTTAGATAAAAAAAGACCAATGACTCTGATTTGTAAGCATGTGATACCATTGATCTTTTTTGATCTAACGGCTATCAGATGAGGTGTCAAATTTCAAATTTGACACTGGTGTCAAAGGATCCTACCTCATATATATATATATATATATATATATATATATATATATATATATATATATATATGGTAAAATCATTTCTGCAGCCACTTTACGTATAATAACGACAAATGTATGGTTATAATTTTTCACATTTAATGCTTTCATCCTTTGTACGGTTATGATTCCGCGCGTTTAATACTTTCAAGTATATATATGGCAAGTATTTGATTGTTGCACGTACATCAGCTGCAGAAATGTAAATCCCTATATATATATATATATATATATATATATATATATATATATATATATATAGGTAGGATATATATATATATTTGACACCGGTGTCAAAATTTAAATTTGACACCTTATCTGAGAACCGTTAGATCAAAAAAGATCAACGACTCTGATTTGCAAGCATGTGACACCGTTGATCTTTTTTTATCTAAAGGCTCTCAGATGAGGTGTCAAATTTCAAATTTAACACTGGTGTCAAAGGATCCTACCTATATATATATATAGGGATATGTTATTCTACCTACCATTTTTTTGCCTACCTTTGCTTACCACCCTCCAACACCGTCAGAACATAATCTCAAGAAGAGAGAGAAAAATAAATGTTAGTTAAGATTCTGATCTAATGGTGTTTTAGAATGGTAGACAAAGGTAGACAGAAAAAATGATAGACAGAATAAGTTATATATATATATATATATATATATATATATATATATATATATATATATATGCTAAATAGAATTAATTTGATGAAATCATGCTAGATTTTAAAATCTATCTATGAAGGGTGAGAATCTATGAAGGAAATACTTGAAAGAGGTGATGTTGTGTGGCACTTTAAGATGTAAATATATGTATCTTAATATAATTAATGTAATTAGAATTCTTAATATAGAAATAAATAAACTCGATTAATATGATGTCGGGAAAATATTTATAATGAAAGCAAAAAATTGGTGAAATGTCTGGAAAGATTAGTATTATTTATATAGAAAGAATTTAAATTTTGCTATTTTCTGTTTTCTTTTGTTTTGGGCTTAGCCCTCCCTTGTTACCAAAGAAAGAAAGAATTTAATTTTTGATACCTTGTGTAAAAAAGTTTCATGTTTGCATCGAATGGTGTATTACCATGTTATTTTTTTTAAGGAATTAATATCTCGTCTATTCATTAATATAACAAAACTGGTGATAATACAGGATAAAATTTTGTTAAAAATATAGGGGCAATACTCTCTTTTCAACGCTTTCTATATTTCTAAGTAAAATTTTATATATGCTCGTCTCGTTAAATCACTTGAGTTCATTCTTTATTAGTGGGGGATAAATATGGAATTTCATTTAATAATAAAGAGTATTGTATTTACCAAAAAAAAAAAAAGAGTATTGAAAGAGAGGGTATAAAAAATGTGTTGTTAATATTTTTTTTCTAAAATACATAATGCAATCTTGACTAATTAATATTCCTAATACGAAAAGAAAAAGCATATGCAATCAATTCGCATTAGGAGTGCATTTGGATAATGAAAATAATAATAAGTGCACTTCATGTTAATTATAAATGAGGGAGAAAATATGCGAAAATATAAATTTAAATGTTTGTGATGAACAGAGATCCTTATTCCAATGTTAAGAGAAACATCTAAAGCCAGATAGAATTTATAATGGGATTATAAATTACTTATCTACAAATTCGAATTCAAGTTATGTACCTGTTATGAATAAATATTTGGCCAAGATCAAGAACAACTTTTCTTACTAAAGCATATGACATACTAATATTCTATAGCATATACCCCTTAACTTTTATGAGAGATTTTTAAATATTTTCAATGACAAAAAGAGTGTAAATATATATAATGTAATTGAATATAATTATTATTCATTAACTGAATTTTTATCTAAAAACTATTCTATAAAAACTTTTATTTTGATATAAAGATCCAACAGTACAATCAATATTAATTAATTACAATGCTTATAACTTAAAAAAGTTAGTTCATTGTTACGTCTCTACAATTCCCAAAAGTCATGCACCAAATTCTGTTCAATAAAAAAAAATTCCATTCCGAAAATCATGCGTTGGACAAGTGTCATTATAATTGATAAGAATAGTGTACAAGGGGTGAATAACTCATAACTCATTTTCATATTCAGCATAAAGCATAACTTTTAAACTTGATTAAGTGTTCATTTTTTATAGTAATTTTATACTCGTCAAATATTTTTAAATAATTATTATATTTTACTATAGTGCAAGAGTCATTATTTTGTTTTTAATTAAGAACTTTTCATAAATACAAGTAAGCATTTGGGCTGGTACGAAAAATTAAAGTAGACTTTGCCAACCAAGATATAGTTTATTTAAAAGGGTAAGTTTTTAAGAAAAATAATGATTTCATTTTCCACTTATTACTTAGTGATCTCGACCTTACTTACGCGATATATAGCAAGCCCAACCAAAAAAAGGTCTAATGAGTCCAAGATGCCATTACTTAGTTAAGAGAAACATGCATCCATCTCGCGTAACGTGATGATATCGTCTATGAAGCACCGACACTTCAAAAATCCTGACGTGTCGTGTCCGACACTTCCCGACACTCTCGGACACTCCGACACTCCCCGACACTTCAACATGCGTTATAAAAATTCAAAAAAAGTTTCAAAGGTTGCGTTGCGTTGAGTTTTTAGTTCAAATTATTATATTCATTGGATTGCGATTACCATTTTATTGAATTTAATATAAATATTTGGGATATCTTATATTTCTTTACAAAATTTATGAATATTATAAGTTTAGATTCATTTTTTTGTTAAATTATTGAATATTAAATATAATATACACTACTTAAATTAAAAATATTATTTAATATCAAAACGTGTCCTAACGTGTCGAAATCCAACATTTTTTAGAATTAACGTGTCGGAGTATCGTGTCGTATCGTGTCACGTGTCCCGTGTCGGTGTCCGTGCTACATAGGATATCGCAACCTCCGGACATATGCAACTAGTAACTCAGGCAAAAGAACCGTGCGACATTAGCTGCTCAGGACAACTTGACCCTTACTTGAACTAATGACTGATAAATAGCACCTGCGTACTGCGACATCTACAAAGACTTAGCTTGATCATAGACATCTCGCCCACAACATAGCCCGTGAAAGCTATCACTTTCTTCCAATAGGAATGAATACCACCATATTAAGACAACATAAACAAAGCACCCCTCCACTACAAAAATAGAGGCATTAAGCCCATATGATCATTTATCCATCAATACTTGAATACCTTGAACTCATATTGACTTGAGTATCGGAGTGTCTTGCAGGTACACCCTTAGTCTCCCCAGACTACTCAAACACATCCACACCAATTCAATTATCTCGCTGAGTATCTCGCCAACAACCTCAAGAATCTCGTAAAGAGCACCTTAGCCTAGACCCTCTCAATCATTAGCAGGCTCAACCGTGTGTGATCTACCTCTATAGTTTTTGGACTGACTGTGGGGAACAATAAATTTTGACTCCCACTCCAAACAAAAAAAAGCATGGTTGACACCACGAGTAAGATGACGAAATCCAAAAATAAATCCAAGAACCAAAATCACCAAACTTCTCAAAGGATGATAGTCTCCTCTATTTCTCCAACTTCTCATCCACAAGATAACCCACCATCATACAAACAAATTGTTGCTACCAATCTATAAATTCTTAAGATCCTTAGGCAACAAAACCAAAGGCTCGAGGATCAACCAAAAGAGCTACTAGAACTCAGAAAGCTGCAACAACAAGTAGACCATGAAGGACATTCAAATCTCATAGAAAAATTCATACGAAAATGTCCATCAAAATGAAGAACCTACCCAATCAAAAAGGAAAGAACAAAAAAAATAACCAAATAACCATCATCCATATAATAGCCATGTCACAAACCATCATGCATACCAAAATTCTCATATAAATCCAGAAACTACCTCAAAAGTCGCCAACCCTTTTACCTATTAAATCATGGACCTACCTATCCCCAAGGATATTAAAATTACCATTGAATATACAATGGCAACGGTGACCCCCAGGAACACTTGGAGCAATTCCAAACAAACATAATAGCACAGTACATTCATAACACTGTAAGTTGTCACTTGTTTCCTACCACCTTGAAGGAGGTAGCTTTAAGATGGTATTCAGCTTTACCACCTAACTCCATCCATAATTGGGAGGATCTCTCCAGCCAGTTCTTAGTGCAATTTGCCACCAGCAACGCATAATACAAATACACTCATACCTTAAAGGCGGTAAAGCAAGGATCTCGCGAATTCTTATGAGATTACTTGAACAAATTTTTTGATGAAGCTTTCTCAATAAGGGACTTAGATCCAGGAGACTCTCTATACCTCATTACATATGATCTACAGGATGGACCATTGTCTATGTATTTGGAAAAACAAAGGCCAAAGACTATTGAAGAGTTACAGACGAGATCAAAAAAGTTCATCAACCTTGAAGATTACAAATAATCTCGCAACGATCAAACTTAAAGGCCATAAAAAAATGACAATAGGAAAGACTTAAGAAGAAATTTTAGAGATGCTATAAAGTTTGATGAGTACACTCTCGTGAACACTTCTAGATCTCGCAACTTGAAAGAAGTTTTCCAAGCACGATTCTTGAATATTCCAAACCAGCACCCATCCCCAAAAAAGACAACCTGGACAAGTCCATATTCAGTGATTTTCATGAAAACTTTGGGCACTAAATCGAAGAGTGTTTTGATCTTAAAAACACCATTGAAACCTTGATTCTTGAAGGGAAACTCAAGCAGGCCATTTCAAACTGCAAGAAAGAAATCGAGTTTAGAAAGTGAGATAGAAACCTTGACCAAGACATAAATCCTCCTATGAGTTACTATAAGGAAACGAGAAACTATAGGTGTGTAGATAATTGACGAGATACCGATATCGCGAGAGATCCCTTTTCACGAGAGAAGATGCAATAGGAGTAACCAGCTAAATAGTAAGAACCCACTTAACCATAACTTCCCAATAATGTCGTAGGAGTTCTAGGAATGATCTTAGTAGGTGAAATTGGTGGAGGAAAATCCCACTCCCAAAGAAATAGACACTTAAAATCTATCATGACAGTTTCAAGCCACCAAGAATTCCAACCATACCTGAAAAGAACCACCACAATATCTTTTGATGGAGATGATTTTGGTTACATAATCCAAGGTCATAATGACCCCTTGGTTATATCAGCATACATGACCAACCTCCAAGTAAAAAAAGTATTCATTGACAACGGAAGCTCTGCTAACATCATTTTTGGGAAGCATTTAAAGGAATGAATATTATCGAAGAAGAAATAACTTCATGCCAGACACGATTGCCTGAATTTTTTGGTGTGTACAAGTCACCTTTGGGCGTCCTCCCCAGATCAAAAACCATCAAGTGCATTTCTACGTTATTAAATGTCCTTTTGCCTATAATGTTATTATAATAAGCCTAATTATATGAATTTTAAACTAGAGGGTTGTGATGAGGACCTTATGGTCTTAAATGAAATGAGGACGAAATTCTAAGAATTTTGATACTCATATTGAGGATATTCTACACAGGTGAATTTTCATCGGTTGATTTTGACTGCTGATGCAGTAACAGTCAGTAGAATAGCTTCAAGAGAGCAAATTATAGTTAGAGAGCTAATCTAATGATGTAAACATCATGAATAAGGTTAGGATATGATTTGATGAAGATTGAAACCCATATTGGGGTATTTTTGAAAAGTCACTTCTGCCGGGTATTTTGTACTGCTGTAGCAGCAGCCGGTAGAATCCCAGAACGGGAAAAAGATGAGAAAATGGGAATAAAGACCAATATATGCCTAACAAGTCATAATTAGACCAAAAATGTCAAAGTTAAGAAGATTATGAAATCTGGGTAAAGACTACAGTGCAATTAAACAACGGTTAGTGGATCTGTGATCTACTAATCAAATTTTTAAGTTATGAACATGATAATTAGACAAAATTAATTTCATGTACTTAAAATTAGAGTCTCCGGAGTTTCCGGGTAAAAACTTGACGACGAATCAGTTAAAAGTTACATCGGGTCTCACTAAAGGACGAATGGTCACTTAGTGACATGGAACCCCTAATTAGGGCACCCTTCCCCTTTCCCCCCATTCTGAATCAGCAGCCTCCCTTCTCACTTCTCTCTCTAAAATTCAATTTTTGAATTTGCTCTCACTTCTCTATAAGATTTCATCTCCAAAACCTCTCCAAATCACCAAATCTCCTTCACCAAACTTACTCCCCTCACTCTCCTCTTCACAACCATACCATTTTCATGGTGTGGATCAAACTTTTGTGTTCTTCATCCCCAAACACAGCCATGGTTTTGAAGGTTTTGAGAGCCATGGAGTTATGTTCTTGAGTTCTCTTGAATAACAACACATCCTTGCTTGGTTATCTTGAGTTCTAATGTAAGTGTTCTTAAACTTTCTTGAAAAATATCATCTTTTTCGCTTTTGTTCTTTAGCCTAACTCATGAGCATGTTCATGAAGGTTTGTTCTTGCTTAAAGGAGGGTTCTTGGTGGAAAAAGGTGGAGACTTGAGCTAAAGGAGGAACCTTGAAGATGTAAGCTTCTATTTGAGTGAAATAACTCAAAAAGCCTTTCCTTTGTGCCCTTGTGTGCCACAGTTTTGATGTGTCATGAAGGAATATTGTTTAAATTTTTTTTATTATGTCATGGTTTGATGATGATCCTTAAGTGTGTGTGCGCTTGGAACCATGGAATGATGGATTGGATGACTAAAGGTGCCACCTTTGGACCTTTGAGTGATGTTCATGTAAAAGATGACTATGAACCCTAAAATGGACCATGAAAATTTCAGCCATATCATGTAAGGATAGAGTTTGATGACAAAAAAATATGATTAAGTAGTAAAGTGTGGAAAAATGATTAGAAAGATTAACTAGGTGGGTTAACTCTAAGTAAAACTCACTAATCATGATTAATAATGGCTAAAAACCATAATTAAAATAGCTCATCAAATCTGCCACATAAAGTATATAAGGGTTTGATTGTGTTAAAATTAAGGAGATGATGAATTAGGGGATTAATTAAGGGTATGAATTAATTAACAAAAGTAATTAAAGATTTAACTCTAAAATTGGACCAAAGTGTGGTTTAGGTACACTAATCAAGTAATTAGTAAAATTTAAGTATCATGACATAATGGGATTAAGGAGATTTCATAATGTGACTTAATAATAGAAAAATCCAAGAAGTAACGTGAATTAGGATTTATAATCAAAAGTAATTAAGGTTTGTTAAGTAAACACATTTAAGGCCAAGTAACCAATTTTTAGGCGAAATTGGGGAGAGCATATCTCCCTCCATAAAGGTCATATAGGGTTGTGCCTTATATCAAATTTAAGCTTGAGATGTTAGATATGTGGTATCAATTGAAGATGTATTACATTCTGTATGTTCGTTTGAGTGAGGACTGCACAGGAGGCCATGTGCAGGGCTGGACATGGCTGCAACTTGCATGAATTTTTCCTCCCTATGTGCTTACTCAAATTAGGCTCATAATATGTCTAATTAAATATAAATGTGTCTAGTTGTCTACATAACAATTTGATAGCAATTGGTTTAGTATATTTTCTAGAATCGCAGAAATGGTAAAGGATGTTTAGGGCCCTGTTCGGAGTTGGCAAATAGCTTTGCATATCCAACTTCAAATAATGATAACCGGAGCTAGGGAACTCCAAATGAGGCATGTGATACCTTTTTGGAAATTTAATTGAGTCTAGATTAAGATAATAAAATGTGAGAATTTTATAATAAGTGAGTTGCGCTCAGTGACTAGAAAACAGAAGCGTGTACAGTTATCGGAAAATCGTAAAAGTGATAATTAGGCTGAGTGGGCTTATGGGAACCCTTAGTAACTTATAATAATCATAAATATGACTTGGATGAGTTGAAAATAATCTAAGTTTCCTAAGTGAGCCTTGCATGTGATTTTAAGTTATGTAAGTGATTAAAGAATGTGGTGGCTTATAAAAATGTACTAAAATAAATAATAAGTAATAATGAGTCTAGACTTGTGATGGGCATATTATTGGCATGTAAGAATGAAATGTGAAATCATTAAGTGATTGTGTATTGATGATGTAAATGATTTCTGCTCTAGGTTTTCCTAGAAAGCTTGACACTATGGGCCAGGTTGGGCCGAGCTTTGATCTTTCTGGCCTAAGCCTACGTAAAACAATATTCAGCTTATCTGGCCTACTAAAGACTTTATTTATAGGCCAAGCTTAGACTATTTTAAAAAATTAGAGAGCCTGCTATGGCCTATAGGTAGGGATGTGCAAAATAACCAAAAATTTGGGTCGAACCATGAACCGAACCGAACCATCCCATAAAATAATCGGTTTTTAAAAATCAGTTCATGAACCCAACCGGTTTTTAAAGAACCGGTTCATGAACCGAACCGGTTTTTAAAGAACTGGTTCATGAACCGAACCAAATTTTAGAACCGGTTTAAGAACCGAACCGTTTCCGAACCGAACCGAACAAAATTAATTTTTATAAATTAATTTTTTAAATTTTAAATTTTTTTCTTTTCAAAAGAGGGTCGACCCGAACCGGTTCTGAATCACTTCCGAACCGAACCAATTTTGAACCGAACCGAACCGTTTAAACCAATTCGGTTCGATTTTTCAAAAAATCCAGTTCGGTTCGACCCATGCACATCCCCTACCTATAGGCCTTGCAGGCCTCCCAAGTGATATATTTTTAAAAAAAATTAAAAATATTTTTAACAATTTTTAGAATATTCACTTGACATTACAAGTCATTAACGTGTTCATAAATTGTTGCATTTTTTACACGAAATATAAACTTCACTAGTGAGCATTAAAAATTTTACAATAGTAAAAAAAAATAACTATAAAAATATACTGAGCAAAGTTCCATTCATGCATGCACTAGTACTTCTCATAAAAAATAAAAAATGACAAATAAGAAAGAGTTAACATAATACCCCAACTCTATAATGTATATCAGAGAGGAATATAGTCAAATAAATGAGAAAAATAAGAAAAATACAATTACTAGGTCAGCCAAAGCTGAAATAAAGTCTACAAGAGAATATCATTCAATAAAATATCTTTAAACTACCATCAAGATAAGGGAAAAGAGAGTATTATTGAAATATATTATATTATTTTATTTTTAAAAATAAAATAGGTCAGCTTACAACGCTTTAGGTCAGACTTGACAAAATTGGCCTACGGCCTATTTTCTTAAAAAGACTTTTTATATGTCTAAGTCTACTCTACTTTTCAACGTAGGCCGGGCTCAACGTAGGCGGGGCTGTAGGCTAGCCTGACCCATTTACATCCCTATCCACCATGATGTAGGTTTTCATAAGATTTTTTAATTAACTTTCTTGTTGTATGATTAATATCTTATTAGGAAAGAATTGAAAGACACTAGTAATATTCCAATGATATGTAAGAAAACTAATGTAAAAAAATAAATATTTTTATTTTTAAAAAATATGTCACATGTTTTAGTTTTTTCTTTTTAATATTTCTTTAGAAATAGCTACGGTTGCAATGTAGCTATGTTTTAAAAATATAGAATAGAAGTTAATCCCATGGTTATCCCAAACTGACTTTGAATCATACTATGGGTTTAGGGGTGCCATTTTCGGTGGCAGTTTGATAAACAGACGTCTTATATTTTAGTCGCTGTTTGAACAGCCGCTGAACAGGAAAATAACTGCCACTAAAACCCAAATTTGTTGCAGTGGAGAAAAGTCTGTAGATGAAAAACCACAAAAGAGTTTCTGCAGAATTCTTTGTCTGCAGTGACCCGACCCTTGTGACCACTGTGTTTAATTGATGATTATTATTTATTTATTTTTGGTGATTCTATCAGCTTGACATGTGTTACTTGTAGGGCTGGTAAAATGGGCTGAGCCCGTCGGGCTGGGTTGAGTTTTTCAACCCACCAGCCCGCCAAACTGCCCCGCCAAACCCACCAGCCCGTCGGGCTCGGCCCGCCACGGGGCGGGCTAGCCCGCCAAGCCCCCTTTTTTTTAGGTTACCCAATAATTATGTAACTTCGTGCCCTAGATTTCTCTGCATGAAGTGGCTTTTTCGCATTGTTGTGGACTGCTCATACAACACTTTGTTACTTGTTTTATTATTCTGTTTTACCTTGGTATGATTTTAATTTTTATTATTATTTCTGGATTGAAAGATGCATATTTATATATAGATTATTAAACACTGATCTTCTTGGTTTCATAAGCACATTAGGATTTTATGCAGATTTTTATATGCTTTTATGCAAAAAAAAAATGTGTTTTTATGCAGAATTTATTTTTTTGTATTTTATTTTTATATTTTTTATATCTTTATATATTTTTTATTTTAGGCGGGCTGACTCGTAGCCCGCCAACCCACTCATAAAACGTGCCGGGTTGCTCAATTCAACCCATTTTGTCAAAACAGGCCGGGACGGGTCAGCCCATTTTAGGCGGGCCAGTAGCGGGCCGGGGCGGGTCGGGACGGGCTGGCCCGTATTGCCGGCCGTAGTTACTTGTATGCAAATTTCACTGAGACCAATTCAATTTGTTATTATACTTATATGAACCAATAACTCAAAAAAAAAAAATTAAAAAAAAAAAATAAGAATGAGCTTTTCAGGGTTGAATTCCTGGAAACCTGGTAAAAGGAGTGGCGCATAATTATGTGAAACGGGAATGTAATTTTGCAAGAATTTTCAAAAAGTTACGTTATTAGTTTAAGAGTAGTTCACAATATAGGTTTAATATTTTTATTTTTTGGAGTACGGTTTAATAACTAAGATAAGTTATCTACCTTCTCTTCCAAAATGACGTCGATTTGTATTGAAAAATTAAAAAATTATAACGAAAATTTTTTATAACCCTAAATAAATTATAATTATAAAAATATCTTGATTTTTGCCTTAAAACGATATCATTTTGAGCTTATTGTAGATAAATTATCTACATAGAAAGTGAATCCTTTTTCTAATTTCATTAACCATCGGTTTTCATTATATCCAAAAAGTTATTTGACTGTTTGACTCTCATTTTTCAGTGATTTTTTCACCAACCCTTTTTTTGCTGCTTGTGGACTTTCATTCACATCTGAAAAAGAAATTTAAGTGTCTGTTATATATATGATGAGGGCATTGGATTCATCATGCAATAGGATTAAAACTTTTTTTCCTACAAAGAAAAGATAAATTAGATAATAATAAAAAAAGTTGAAGAGGCACACCATTCAATGACTTTGTCTTATAATATTGCATGACACTGATTTAGTAGTTACATGATAGTAATTTTACACCTATAATATGATTCATATTTATCCCATATGATGATATGGAAATATTCCTTGACATATAAAATTAGAAAAATTGTATACCGGTGTCTTAGGTGCGTTTCAATAATAATTTTTTTTAAAGTACTTGATAATATATTTTTCTTAAAAAATATAATACAACTTTTTTGAAATAATATTCTCTCAACTTAAGAGAAAAGCTATAAAACTTTTATTTTAATTTTAATTCTTTGAAGAAATTTTCTAATTGTTTTTTTTTAAATTAGACTTAATTTTCAATTATTATTTTTTCTTTCTCATAGAAAATATAAACGAACAAGAATAATTTCTACTTATATAAATGTGTTATTTACCAAGATTAAAGTCCATATTAAGTTGCTTGCTATGCTCACCTTTTTTTATTTCATTTTTTAGTAAAAAGCTATGCTCACCTTAACTTCCGCATTCTTCTTCTGCTTAATTATTATATCTGGTCCCACTTAAAATAGAAAATGTCTTAATTAAGGATATATTATATAGGTTAAGAGAATAAGATTTTTAAATAACGTACATAGATTTCAATGAAAAAATTTCTTCAATCCTTTACTTGGCCGTCAAGATTATGACCATAATCAGCTCCTTAATGAGTTAGCTTTTTAATTGAAAAGTGGTATAATGATAGGCAAGGAATTTCAGCATTAATTTGATCTAAGCTAATTATAAATCATGAAGCCCACATGTCTTAGGATAGAATAGAAGTAACTCCAGATTCTATTCTATGTCCCCTCATCTCTTCCCCAGCGAATTATATTCTATGCTGGGATAGAAACATAGCATGAGGGCACGTTACTTTTACAAAAAAAAAATTCTGTTTAAAAGGTGGAATATTAATAAAGTGGCCATATGAAAAGAATAGAATAGAATCATGAGAAAGAATGGTAGGTGCTTTGGTTGAAATGGTGAACATAAAACAGGAGTATCCTTTTCTATTTGGTTCATTAGTTTACCCAGAAGCAATTATATTGTCTGTAAGAATTGACACACACATATCCACTCCCTCAGCTTCCTCTTAAATAAGGTCAATTCGATACCATATCTTCTAAATGTATGTGTATAGTATAATATTCTAATGTCAAAAGGTTCTTCTAAGGGGGCAAATAGACATATATTAAAGGTTTCCAAGCATGAAACAATGATGTTAGACAATAATTTTGTCTAAGAAGCCTAAGAAGAATGACCTGCTTTCCAAGTTCAAAATGTGAATACAAATAAATCCTAAACGGGTTTGCAAAGAGACATAACGATTGAAATATGCTGCTAACCACCTCATAGGTCCAAAAGAGTGTTTTCATAAACCATAATTTGTGAGAGTGGGATTGTTGGAAAAGAATGTTTCGCTGCTCATTTCTTCACTTATGGTGCACTGCATGCTAGCATCATCTCTTGGGCCACTCCTCTTATATACATCATCATGATATGTTACTCCAACTACATATATATATATATATATATATATATATATATATATATATATACATATATATATACATATACATATATATATATATATATGTATATGTATATATATATATATATATATATATATATATATATATATATATATATATATATGTATATAGATATATGTATATCTATATATATATATATATATACATATATATATACATATACATATATATATATATATATATACATATACATATACATATATATATACATATATATATATATATATATATATATATGTATATGTATATACATATATATATATGTATATATATATGTATATACATATATATATGTATATATATATATATATGGGAATGATCCGTTTAATTTTTTATTTATTTTTATAAATTATACTATGTACTCCTGGAACTACATAGTGTAACCGAATGTACTTCTGGGACTACATAGAGTAGTTTGTAAATAAAAATTTTGTAAATATAACCCTCCTTATATATATATATATATATATATATATATATGGAGGTAAGATCCTTTAACACCGGTGTCAAATTTGAAGTTTAACACCTTATCTAAGAGCTGTTAGATCAAAAAAGATCAATAATGTCACATGCTTACAAATCAGAGTCTTTAATCTTTTTTGATCTAACGGCTCTCAGATGAGGTGTCAAACTTCAAATTTGACACTGGTGTCAAACTTCAAATTTGACACTGATGTCAAATGATCCCGACTTATATAGAGGTAAGATCATTTGACACGTCATCTGAGAGCCGTTAGATCAAAAAAGATCAACGAATCTGATTGGTAAGCATGTGATACCATTGATCTTTTTTGATCTAACGGCTCTCAGATGAGGTGTCAAAGGATCCTACCTCATATATATATACTAGGAAGCACGGACACTTGTAAAAACAGGAAGAGTCGGATCCGACACGCTCCGATACGGCGACACGCTCCGACACGGTGTCGGACACACGGTTGACTTTTTTCGACACGTTGACTATTCCGACACGCGAATTTGACCGTGTCCGACACGGTCAAATGACATTTTCGTAATTTTTTTTAATTTTTTTTAAAATTAAAATATATTAATAAAGCTTCCAGCTGATCATATCAATTTTGTTATTTTGTCTTTTTTTCCCTTAAGTAGATAAGAGATCATATCAACATCATTGTTGTCAATTCCTATTACGCTCTTGTTGTATCTCATTCTCTCTCATCTCTCTCTAATATGATTTGTTCTCTCTATCTGATATTATATCTCTCTCATCTCAGTTTTTATTTTTTTTATTAAAGCTTCCATCTTTATAACGTGTTGATGGGTATTATTAATTTAATTTCATTTTTTGTTAAATTATTAAATATTAAATGAAATATACACTATATAAATTTAAAATATTATTTAATATTAAAACGTGTCCCAACGTGTCGAAATCCATAATTTTTTAGGATTGACGTGTCGGAGTGTCGTGTCGTGTCGTGTGTCGCGTGTCGTATCGGTGCTACATAGTATATATATATATATATATATATATATATATATATATATATATATATATATGAGGTATGATTCTTTGACACCGGTGTCAGAATTCAATTTTGACACCTCATCTGAGAGCCGTTAGATCAAAAAAGATCAACGGTGTCACATGCTTACAAACAAAACCGTTGATCTTTTTTGATCTAACGGCACTCAGATTATAGGGGTAAATATTTCTACAGCAACTTTAGATAAGCTTATCTACAGCTGCCATTTTTAACAATGTTCTCTCGGGAGAACATAGTTATAACGTTAAAGTTGTTCTTTTTTCTCTCTCCTCAGTTACTTTTCAGAACTTTTTTGCTGACGTGGAGAGAGAGAAAAGAGTCATTTAACGTTATAACTATGTTCTCCCGGGAGAACATAGTTAAAAATGGCAACTGTAGATAAGCTTATCTAAAGTTGCTGTAGAAATATTTTTGCCATATATATGGTAAAATCATTTCTGCAGTCGCTTAATGTACAGCAACGACAGGTGTATAGTTATGATTCCCCACATTTAATGCTTTCATCCTTTGCATGCTTATGATTCCCTGCATTTACTGCTTTCAAGTATATATATGGCAAGTATTTGATTGCTGCACGTACAACAGCCGCAGAATGTAAACCCTATATATATATATGAGTTTTATAAGAGTTATGTTGTAGGAAAAGTGATTGTATTATGTTATAGAGATTCATTTTGCGTGCCAGATATTTTTTTTCTGCTGCGAGCCCCACAAAATGTTGTGTGTGTAGAAAAGTTATTGTGGTCATGTTAAATGATAGATGCTAAACCCTATATATATATATATATATATATATATATATATATATATATATATATATATTGCTTGTTATGTGGACAAATGATGATGATCAATCATGTGCTTCAACCATCACTTCACATTTGCATGGTTGTAAAACTGCTCCTCGCACAAAAAGCTCTTCCAATATGGTTGAGATACAAGGAAATAGACCGAGAAAGATGCAAAAATATGCCAACTTACAAAAGTCAACTTTATTATCATATTTCTATGGTTATACCATTTTTCATACTACTTTATAAAGGTGAACAACCCATAAATAACTGATGGAGAACATACATTACGTGGTAAATGAAAATATGAATTGATTATCAACATTGTTTACCAGTGTAAAAATAGTGCACAAAAAATAGTGTAAGCATATTAATGTTTTATTTAAATACTTAGATATAGAGGTTGCTGATGTGCAACCTTGACTTTTCCAATGTCCAAAACAAATAATAGCTATAAAAAAATAATAAATTGCTGGAAATTGTTACTTCGAATACTAATTTTTTGTTATTAACGTACAATTTTTTTTTCTTAACCTGAGTATAGGGTGATAATAAGGTCAGGGGCCTATCAGGGCCTTAGACCCGACCCGTTTTGGCCCGGCTCGACCCGTCTTTTTTAATTATTGGACCCAGACTTATACTCATGCAAAAGCCTTTTTATTTAAAAGGCCTCAGGTTTCCATAGTCAAGCCCGGCCTTGAAGCCTTAGAGGCTAGCCCGTATACAATAAATTTATTTATTTTTTATATTTTTATATTAATCATTTGAGACAGCGAGTGCCACTTTTCATAATTACTAACAATATTTCATAATTACTAACAACGATTGGTAAATAAATAAGAGATATGAAGACGAAGATATAAGATGTAAAAAAAGAAAGATTAAAAATGACAAAAAAAAAGATGAAGGTAATTCCGTTGCTGATGTTTTGGCAACCAAAGAGAGACTATTAGACACCTGAGATCTACAGCTTAAGTCCCTATGGATTGTAGAGAGCTGTTTGCTAGAGATTTGATGGGCACTACTTGTCCCGGATTCTGTTTTGTTTCTAGTTCTGTTGTTTTTCCCTTTGTTAAAAAAAAAAATTAAGGAAAAATAACGTAAAGTAAAGTAAATGTGCCATTGTTATTTTGACTTTTTAATATTAATATGTTTTTTTTATTATAAAAGAAACAACTATTATTTTCTTATAAAAAAATACATACAAGTGTATGATTAATGGGTTAAATATTGCTGCAAATTGAAAGGTAAGGTTTTTATTATTAATACATAAACAGGCCACAGGCTTAAAACAGACTTTTATTTTTTGTAAATGAATCATGCCACAGGCTAATATTATATTCGTAACAGGTAACAGGCTAAGGCCAATCTGACACGTTTAAATACAGACTGGCCCGTTAAGATCAAAGTTCGGCTCGGCTCGGCCCGTTAACACTCATTTATTAAAAAGATTCCTTAAATCTGGTTTAAAGAATTGAATTCAAGCAGTTTTTAGGACTCTATCTTAAATGTTAAGGAGGAATATTTGGATAAACCTAATTTATAAATTATTAGAATTGGTTTTTTATACAATGGTAATATTAAGGTTTGAACTTATAACCTCATACAAACAATTTAAATCCCTCATCACTGGATGAATTCTAATGGCTACATTTTGAGAACGAAAAATAATGTTATAATGTAAACGATGTTTGCTGCTGCTAGCTACACTTTGATATGGCCCATACGTTTTATCAAAGCTTTGCTCTATAACCCAATTTAGCAGGACAGGACAGTAAAAGTGAGGATAATTGAGGCCCATTACCATGGACCATATGATCTACACGTACTGTGAATTTCATAACTTTTTAGCCTATATACACAACCTACGGACCATCAATGCAAATGAACTCTTGCTTTATAAAGGGCATGTTAAACAAGTCCAAGGGCATGTTAAACAAGTCCCAACTACACCCTAAAAAATAAACACAATTGACAAGAAAGAGTTAAGACCAATCAATTTTGACAACGGTGTCTTAAAAATATATTTACATGTATCAAGTGGTAGTTTGGTGCATAAAAGGTAAGTACTGGAATGGAAAGAGTTTCAATTTGATCCTCAGATTAGTGTATCGATTCGGTCGAGGTCAGGAATCACGGGGTCACTTTGCTGACACTGTTTTATACATTAAAAAAATATAAATAAATATTCTATATGAAAAATTTAAAAAAATTAAACAACCAATTACTAAAGATTCAAAATATACTTAACATAATTCAACCAATTACATCTACAAATCAATATTCACAAGCTAATCAAACTATCAAAGTATAAAACACATATTCCAATGGAGTTAATGAAAAGTTATATCATCAAACTCAGACCGTTTTTATTCTTCTCATGCATCTACA
>JAVKPL010015602.1:37500-100000 GCA_032173675.1 Gastrolobium villosum
TTTTTGTTTTTAAATCTTTTTCTTAATTCTTGCTTTTTAATATTTTACCTAAATTTAAAAATACCCACATAATGTATGGAACTTTAGCTAATTAATATTTATTTTAATATGGCTAACTCAGCTTTTGGATGTAAACCTATCGTGTGTTAACAACTTGGCTTAATCTATTTCTTGGCCATATATAAGGTACTTTTACACTAGATAAATCTCTTAGAATGGCGAAAGCAGGGAAGGGTTAGGATGAGCAATTGCCTCTTTCAAATTCATACAAACATTTATTTTATACCTCATTTAGATGTAGGAGAAAGGAAGAGTAACAAAAATTGATCCTCCCAAGCTCAATTTCTTAACTTTCTTTGCTATTATTCCTTATTTACGAATAAAACTTACCATATTTTAATTATAGGTGTCAATATAGGTTTTGTCGCGGGTCGAGTTTTGACACACGGGTCAACCCACAACACGACATGAAAATTCGTATTCGGGTTGACCCGCAAAAAAATTCGTGTCGTGTTCGTGTTAGAAAAAATGACACGTGAAAAATTTGTGTCGTGTTCGTGTTGTTGTATTCGTGTTCGTGTTAACTTGTATTTTTTTAATTATTTTATTTTTAATTTTTTATTATTATATTTTTTAATTTTTTTTTAATTTTGATCCATTTTTTTAAATAATTTTGTCAATTACCGTTTTGACCCTTATTTTGCGTATTATTCGTGTCGTGTCAACCTGTAAAAAAATCGTGTCGTGTCAGTTTTGAAAATTTTAACACGAATAATAATTTGTGTTGTGTTCTTGTTCTTGTTCGTGTTCGTGTTGATGTATTCGTGTCGTGTCAAACTCGTGTCGAATTTGTGTCGTGTCAACCCGTTTTGACATCCCTAATTATAATTATGTAAATTCGACTTTGCCCCTTTCACAAAATTTTCTAGCTCTGATTTGATTTGCTAATTTAGCCACAAGTCATGATTATTTGCCTTTGCTTAAAAGATGACACATGTCATTCTCCCACTATTTCTGGCCAATTAACGTTAAGAAATTATATTATGTCACACAATCGTAATGATAATGTACACAAGAATCTCTTCAGCATGTAATGCTTTCTAGTCCATTCTGTAGTGCATTCCTTTTTATATGTTTCGATTTGTTCCTATGTTTCAATTAAGGCTATTTTGTTATTATCTCATGCCAGAACCGTAAATCTTGGCCACACAAAGCGAATCTGGAAGATTTCTACCAGTCCAAGCTCCATAAACTTTTACAACATACCAAAGCACTTTAGAATTTGATCGCATTAATTAATTCTCTACCAATGGTGTTCGCTTTTATTGGACCTTTGACATGTTAACATTCTTTTGTCTGTAACTTGGGAAGATAATGCAGAAAACATAAAGTGAGCCATGATTAGGCTTGAACTGTACCCAATAAGATCGATCAAGATACATCAGATATAGGTATTCCCCGTGGTGGAGTCCCTCAGGTTCATCAAACCTTTGTCTTAGACTGTATTTAACTTTAGAGTAAATATATTTTCGATCCTCAAAATTTTTTATGATACTTTAGTCCGTAACAAATAAAGATGTTATTCGTAGTCCCTAAGAAATTTAAAATGGACTCATTTTAGTCCTTTGAGGATTAATGTTGGTCTTTTTTGAATTTGTGAGGGATCACGATTTCAACTAAATGAGTCCATTTTGAATTTCTCGGATCATGAATAGTCTTTTTATTTGCTAGAGACTAAAGCGGACATCATAAAATTTGCTAAGGACGAAAAAAGAATATTTACTCTTAACTTTAAAAGGTAGTGTTTTCATCACTGTTCATTGTGTACAAAGAAAACTTACAAAATTAATTCTTATAACCTGATTCCGTGTCGATCAACTACTCTGTTGCTAATTTAATGTGAATTTTGAATTATTGACCTCCTATCACAAAATTTTCTTGCTCTGCTATTCGTATTGCCCCACTTATATATGATTCCGTTTCTGGTGGTACGATGAATGCTAAGTAATGGACTTACTATCTTTGGTTTTGATGATGAATAGTGGGAGACAACAAAATCAGTTTGTGAAGGAATAAAATCACGTACGAATATATAATCCTTGAAGTGCTATTCCTTTACGTTTAATTGTTTATGCAGAGGATCAAATATAGTTAGTTCAATTCAAAACCTATCAACTTCAGCACTTTATACTAGCACATTAGGGTACGTGTTCGGTAGCAAAATCCGAAAATTAGTATCACTTGTCTAGCAACGGTTGATTTAGGCTCTGTTTGATTTCTATTTTATAAAATAGTTTTTTAGTTTTCAGAATAAAAAAATAAGAAAATTCGTTTGGTAAAACCTGTTTTATAAAAAATGTTTTAAAAGTTATAACTATTTTTTTTGTTTTTAAAATAAAATTTAGAGAACATGTATGCATTATTTTTGTTTTCTGTTTTGGTTTTTAACTTTTAAAAAGAAAAAAAATATAGAAAACAATTATTTCCATAATTATTTTACAAAACAGTTTTAAGAACAAAAAAACCAGAAAACAATCAAACATATCCTTAGTCTCTTTATTTTCTATTCTTATTTTTTGAACGTGTACACTACTAAACTTTAAACTAAAAAATTATAAACTTGATTAATATTCGGGCTTATCATTTCTTAAGTTATTTGAGATAATTTTATCTCCGTCTACTAAATCATAATCATACAAAGATGGATCAATGGTAATAAAGGAAGAGAGAGAAAAGTGGAATCATAACCATTCAAAGGTGAATCAATTAATATAAGGAAATAAATAAACAAAACGACGTAGTTTTGGGTGACCGGAGATAAATATATCTCAAACAGCTTGAGAAATATTGTTCTCTTAATATTCAGAACTAATTAACAACAATGATAAAAGGGTGAACACAAATGTGGAGTATCTAGGATTCTTGAATCATGGGTGTTCTAGAAACTATGCATTCCTGCATTTTCGCACTACTATGGCACTTTAATCTCAGAATTCGACTCACTATTACTATTTTACTGGGATTTCCCAATTCCAATTTTGTTCCTCAAAAGGTTCCTTTCCCAAGTGTAACATCCCCGTCTTGAGCCGGTTCAATTAACATGCATATGATACAAACAGAAACAACGGAAGACTTAACTTATGAAAATACGAACTAACTTTTTATTTTTCTTTAAATCATCTTTTCGCATGACCTATCACATTACATACTTATTCCCGTTTAATTCTCATTTAGACGAAAATCGAACAGAGTAACCTCTGTAAATCGGACAACTAGGGATTTTTCAATCTCACTCTCAAGAGTTCCTGATAGACAGTTTATACAGCATATCAATTCAGAAGTACCAGACATCCCAATACATTCATATACCCATCCATGGGCGCATGCATAACTTGGCTCCGTGCCACTAATCTAACAGCATGCAATCTAATACGTAAACATAACTGAATACTACATAGTCATATCAACATGCCTGAATACACAAATGTACATGCATCAAATTGAAGAACATGTACAAGACATATACAGGCCATATGCAAAATAAAGGATCCAACATCATGATCCATCAAATGCGGAAATACGAAATAACATAAATGCACTCCAAAAGGTTAGTAGCCTACAGCTACTCAAAAACTGATCTGCTCCAACGCCTCAACCACGGGTCGCGTCCATGCCTAGTGAGGACTCACTGGTAATCTGGGCACCTGAAAATATGTCCCCAAAGAGGGATGAGATTACAAATCTCAATAAGCTCCAGGTTTATAGAGAATTCTCCATACCCCTGGGCTCACTCCTGCATGAAAGTTAGATACAGAGTATACAATGCACATATAACAAATATCATAACAGAACAAATCATATCGTGTTATCAAATAACTCTATATGAATGCATCTATATAAAGTATCAAAACAACAGTCATACAATCCAACCATAGTCCATCAACCATGGTGGAGCACTTAAGCACGAAAAGACTCCTTAAACATAGAGCTTACCTCTTGAAGTTTTACCAATACGCTTACTTGTGGCACAAGTTACTTATATTGCTTCAATAAGATTCCGATCCTTTTCAGTCCCTAGGCACACCTAGAGAAGAATCTACAACAAAATCAATAAAATGATCCAATGCCATGTTTCCTACATAAGACATACATTTTTTCGCTTATATTCATTTCTTTATATTTTTGTCAATCCTATGCCAATACACAAGTCTAGACCATTTCATAATCGTTAACGTTCTTTAATTTAATCAAGTGTTCACTTGGGAATTTTCAATATAAATCATGCCTTTTTTCTTCAAAAGGCCCGGACATACCCTTAGGGGATAAAGGTATTTTTCAACAATTTTTCAAGCCATTTCACTCTTTAACTCATCCATTTCATACATTGAAAAATAACACATTTTATTAAAATAAAATGTAACAAAATCTACCCCTAAACCACGCTATAGGTCGAAATCTACAAGGGAACATTCCAAGGATTCTTTTCTTTTACAATACATTTTCTTCACTTAAATTACAACTTGCACACACATATGCATGTATCCACAAGGTTCCAATTTAATTTTGGAACATCAAGTCCCTCTAAAGCCCATCATGGCCGAAAATGGTGTACAACACCATTGAATTTTTTACCACTTCAGCATTCTTACTAATTCATCAAATTTATACCCAATCCCACATATTAAACCTTCCCAATACATAGAATAAAATTTTGTACATCATCTCCTAATTACACTATGAAGGCCGAGGCATAAGGGGAGGTGCAATGGGATTTTTCTCCATTTTTAAACACATTACAATGCTTAGTTCACATTCATATATCCAAAACATCAATACTCCTTCATCAATTCAAATTTTAAACTCAAGACTTTCCCACCCAAAACATACTAATAAATTTCAAAACATAAATCATAAGAATAAAACCATAGGATTAGAGATTTCTTACCTATAGTTGTTATTCCAAGGTCCAATGAATAAAACATAAGCTTTGCTCACTCAAAAGCCCCACTTTTCTACAAGGATGAATAGTGTCACGAATTGGGGGTGATGAATATCTCCCTCCACAAACGAAATCAGCCCAAATGGAGGGGTGGAATGGCTTCCTTGGGTGATTTCCTATAAGTTTTGTGTAATGGACCTAAGGATTTGGATGAGTGTTTAGGGAGAAATCAAAGGAAAATCAAACAAAAAACCCTAGCCCCTTCCATTGTTGAAGCTCGGCCAAGAGAAGACAGAAGAGAGGATTTTTTTGTGTGAATAGTGATTCACTTAAGTGACAAGGCTATATAGACACATGTGACTTTTAACAAATATTTTTCTTTCGCGTATTTTCACTTAAACTGACCCGGAACTAATTTAAAGCTATGGACATATATTTTATTTTTCTGAACTCATCTACATTAATTTTTATTTTTCTGAACTCATTTACATTAATTTTTATTTTCTAAGGAACAATATTCATAATTCACAGTATGATTTCTTCATCGTTTTTGACGAAATGAACTGTGAATCACTAACTGTACGTCGTTTACTTACGAAACTTAAAACTTATGAACTTATCATTCTTGGGCCTATTGTGACTTGTATGTCATATATTGGACTTTCTTATTCTTATTTCATCAATTATTTTGTTTCTGGACTCTACCGGTTGCTTAAACAACAATACAAAATACCCGGTAGAAAACACTATTCACGAGATTTTCACGGAAAGTGACAGAATATACAATTTTTCGTTCTGAATTCATATTTGGCGTCAGGATTGTCAGATTATGTCTCTAAAATCATTTTACTCTTTTTAGCTCTACCAGTTAATTCACAAGAATGCAGATCACCCGGCAAAATGCACTGTTCATAACCTAGTCATGATTACAGTCAAAATACTTGAAATTACGCTCTGAATCTAATTATGACATTTAAATCCTTAAATTAAATCTCTAATTAAGATTTACCAATTAGGGTCATTATACCAAGGTCTTCTGAATTTTTAAGACTTATATCAAATGGGTTATCCCTAACCTCAAGGGTTTAATTAGCAAAAGAACACAAACTGATTTCCCAATCACAATGCTAAATTGATCCAAGATCCATTCCCATGGTTCTCTTGGACTTAAAATTGAAGAATTGCTAATAAATGAGACTAAAGAAAGCATCACACTGTTCGTAAAAATAAGGGAATCATCCAATCATCTTGAATCCCATAAAAAGAACTTAGAATTCCATATTAACAAGAAATGAAATTACAAAATCTGAATAAAAAAAAAACATGCTTTACCAAATATCAAGAAAAGAGATCTCTGAGTGAAAATTTACAGACTAGTATTTAAGCAAAACGAAATTCCTAAATTAGAGTTAGGAAGAAGTAGAGAAATCAGCTTGTATGAGGGTGCTTGCTCTTCCCTTGAAGATGTGTTGTCAATGCTCTTCAATGTCTAGAACTTGATCACGTTTTCATCAAGCTTACATAGTTTCAAGACTCTCAAAAGAAACTAAAAACTCTTCACAGAAAATTAAAGAAAAACTAAAAACTATTCAGTCTAGTTGTTACAACCCACAATGTTATGAAACCATTAATGTAAGTTTTTGGCTTGAAATGGTTCTTTACAAATTATTTTAAAAATTGTTCAGTCAAATGTTAGTGTTTTCATAACTTGATGCGGCAATGGCTAAATATTCTAGGTTCAAAATCATTTCATGATATTCTTGAAAAAAAAAAAGCATAATTTATTAAGACCTTATACAAATAATGTGGTTAGTGACGAAAACCCCACTTATCTGAGTGTTTGCTCTGCCTATTTAAAACCCCACTTACCTGAATATCTGATAAAATTTAACAGGCTCATAGTTTAGAAAGACGAGGCAAGCAGAAGATGGAAACAACACTCGTGTTCTTTCTTTACTATTTGTCCATAGCAATGTGTTGCTGCTGTGGCAACCTAGTGAGCGCTATTGAATCACCGAAGTACACAGTGATATTGTCTGAATCAGATTTTCAGATCAGACTCTACAATGAATCCTCATGGATGTCAGCTCCTGTTTCAGGAACTTCCTTCGAAAAGTCCACCAAAAGTGGATTTCACAGGTTTTTTTAATTTCTCATTTCGAATGATGTATGTGTTGGGTATCGCTCGTACTTCGCATGTTGATGATGAGTTATCGGGGTCAGCATTCTTAGCAATTTGGGCTTGGGCCCATGAATAGCTGCTCTAAGGGTTTTTTAATCTATTTATATTTGCCTTGTAAACCGAGTGACTCGTAACGAGTGGCGGTGAGGTGAATATAGTACAAACAAGCTGGCCGTAGCCTAAATTGGATGAATCAGGGTAGATCACAGTGTCTACTCTCCATCTCTCCTTTTCTTTTTCAATTTGTGTGTGGTCGATTTATAACTGTATGGGAACACAAGACAAAATGCTATATGATACCATACCGGATTCTTCTCAAACATCATCACATAATACAACCCTGCCTCTTATAATTTTATTTTGGAATTTTTTTGTAAATATATAAGATATTATAAAAGAGGGGAAGTATTCGTTTACAATTTTTTTTTTACAAATTACACTAAGTATGACCGGTTATACACTCTTGATTGAAGTATGACCGATCAAACATAGTGTAGTTTATAAGAATTTGTAAATAAAAAGTTTGTAAATATAATCTTCCCCTATAAAAAATGGTAACCAGAAGTTATGGTAAAACTGCTACTTTGTTATTAAAAGGTCAGACAAGGTTATATTTACAAGTTTTTTGTTTACAAACTACATTTTGTCTTATCAGTAAAACACTCTTAGTAAAAATCTTACCGGTAAGACACAGTGTAATTTATAAGTTTGTAAAAAAAAAAAAAAAAATTGTCAATATAATGTTTCACTTAATTGAAGTCGGATAATAGTTTTTATGCAAATTTACAAGAGTAAAACTGCATACAAAAATTATTTTCACCTTATGCTCCCTACCAGGGGGTTAATTAGGAGTGATTTATATGTTAGATATTATAATTTTTTTGATAAATTCTAGTCTAATAGCATATCTACAACTAATTTTCTTTTTTTCCTCCTCTTCTACAGATTATTATATTCATATAGTTTGATTTTCTAAGTAGAATATTCTTTTGCTTATATCTTATTCTTAATGATGCACCAGGTTGTATCAATATATGCATGGAGCCAATTTGAATTCTTCAAAGCTTGCATTTACTGCTCCGGTCTTAACGAGCATCCCCTCATCACCCTCTGGGGATGGCTACAGTGTAAGATTGTATGTATCTGCTTACTTTCAGGGGAAACCTCCGCAGCCCAATCCTGAACTGAAGCTGCAGGTAGAGAAATGGAACACTCAATGCATAGCAGTTTGGAAATTCAGTGGGTTTGCCAAGGATGGTAACATTAACAAAGAAATTGAAGCCTTTTTAAGCACCCTAAACAAGCACTTCAATGGAAGTTCAGCAAGGATACAAGATACGAGTTCCTATACTATTGCTCAGTACAATGCTTCCTCTCGTGAAACTCAGCGCTTAAATGAAGTGTGGATAAAAGTGTCGGGCCTTAGGACTGATTGCTGAAGATTTGTTTGTCTATCTTCTCATAATAGCTTCGTGTCATCTCATGGCATATATAAGGTCATATGTTAGAGGATTTCAGCCGTTTAGATACAAATCAACCGTGAAGGGAGAATTATTTAAGATAAAAGGATTGAAAAGAATGATTCTTCGTGTATCTGTTGTTGCTGCAGACGAGAAAAGTTGCAGCAAATATATTTACACTAGGATAAAATTCCCTCATACGAATTCGAATCCTAGTAGAAATTTTGTTGCAAATTTTCTTATCTACAGCAACAGCAGAGCTATTAAAGCCTTGAAAAGAATTACCGTAATTTGTATTTGGACGACTAAAATCTTCATGCATGACTTCATATCACCTGAGAAGATCAATTAGAGTGTATCATGTCTCAGTGTCATTGTGTTTCAAGTGTTTAGATTCAGTGTGTAATTGTGAGTCCAAGGTAAATAATGCACCTACTCGAAATATGCCTCTTTTTAAAATTTCGAGAGTGCATGCTGGGGGGTGATCCTGATCTAAAGCTGCAATTTGTAAGTTCTCTGTGTAAGAAACTTGACAAACTATCATTTCTTATTTTGCGTCACTTTTCTAAAGGAAAACTAAATTAGCCATTAATATATGGCTTTTTCTTAGTCTACCGTTGAAAAGTTAGTGCTTTAGTCAGTTAAAATATTTGTTAAAGATGAAAAAAAATTATTTTTATATATGTTTTGATTCGAACTGTTGTAATTTTTATTAAAAGTATGTAATTTGATTGTTACATGCAAAGTTATTAGTTTTTATATATTAAAATTAAAGAAAAGTGTTTATCCTTTTAAATGACACAACATATATCCTTTCACTCTCACAAAGAAGTGAGACTCACACCTTTATTTTGTTTGTCAATTCTCTCTCTTCCTTTATCTATCTCTTTATCTCTTTTAAAATGACACAACTTTACGTCCTTTAAAATGACACATACTTTACCCTTAAGATTATGAATTTGATCTTTTCTGGAAAGGCATAAGTTACATACTTCGAATAAAAAAAACACACAAAAATTTTCCTCAATACATCAAGACTTCGTAACTTATTTGATAAAATTAATGAAGTTTCAATAATCTACCTTCTTAACCCCTTATATGTAATGCGCATTTAATTGAGAGAGCAAAGTTTATAAGTACGATTGAACTGAACTACAGGATAACAAGTTGCCCTGTATCTACCTAATGTAATGAACTAAACATGAGTTCTATTTTAAAAAATGGATACAATTTATCCGCATGTGAAAATTTCATCTTACTCACCAGTGAGTTTTGCTAGAGTTATCACCCATTTCCATCTACTTTCCATGTCGTCAGGTGAGTGGCAATTAATACTGAAAAGAGTGAAAACTTTAAAAAAATACAAGTGATTAAAAAGAATTTCATTCAGATTAGATAATTTGAAGGGTTAAGTTAGCCTATTTTTCAGTTGTCAAAAGGTATTTGTAAGAATGTTCTTAAACGTTCAATTATGAACTGCATATCACTATGCAGTCAACCTTCTACGTTCCTGTATCAAGTACAAGCTCTTAAAGGAATAATAATCATACAGTTCTATGATAGCTGAGCTCTAGAATTCGCCTTGATCAGCGTTAGATGAAAATGTAAACTACAGGTAAAAACAGCAGTAGCAGATTGGATGCCTCGAAGTTGTAAAGAAAAATGCACTACGTTTACTGTATTTATATCACCTTCCTTTCTTGTTTTTTAGTTAGCGGAGCTCTTGGTTCACCGTTGTATTCTCATACGCCCCCACCTTTCCCGCAAGAGAAATAGCAAGGGGTATGTTAACAGAGAATATTCTAGAGCAGTCTAAACAGAAAGCAGCAAGGGACTTGGGCATTGGCAGAAATCTCACAGTATAAGTAGCCAAGTAGGAGTACGAAGGAAAAATCTAGATATCTGACATCTGACTTGAGTCATGAGATTTGACAGAGATTAGAGCCTTTCTAATTGCTCTACACTATCATTTTCTTTTCTAATTTTGCTTGTAAATTTCTGCCATTATTGTTCTATATGATATTCCTTGTATTAATTGTTTCGATTTCCTGTACTGTTGATTTGCTTGAACTGCTGACACTAATGCCAATAATACAAGGCTTTGTTTTCATTCAACTACCCATTTGAGTTCTGTTCTCTGTTGTTATCGGCTAGATCTTATCATATTCCCTTTTCAATCGAACTACTCATTGGCTACTGTCTTTGTCACCTATTGCTGTTTCTTTCTTCGTTTCCAGTTATATATCCCGGAAGGAAACATCGAATACTAAATAACTATAGTAAACCATCTTAATTCTAAAGGACTCATGATTTAGTAGCTTAAATATGTTCATACTTTCTACTCTTTTTCCGGTTGCTGCTGTTGTCATAAAATTTCACCACTACTATTAAACGAGAGCAAACTTGGATCACAACGTTGATCCAGAGAGCTAACATCAAATTCAATGAAACCATTGAATAAAGCAGGAGACAAATGATTTTAACTCAATACATTTTATTTTTTTTGTGGGTCCAAAAACCACTTTGAACCCGGACTAATTCAACCAAACTGAGTAAACACTTAACACACTCAGTGTAAAGAACCTTGGGATACACCACCCCAAAAGCTAACTCAAAGGGTGAGAGTGCCCCAGGCCTTATAAACTTCACATTAGTTGTTCATCCAACCAATGTGAGACTATATATGTCAACACGCCCCCTCACACGAAAGCTCATTACGCTTGAAGAGTGGATAATGCTATAGTTGTCTTTGCGGATGATCATTTCGGCATCTTCCATGTTGATGTTCATTCCGACGCCATTTTTAGCACATTGTTGATTTTTGGTTTCTCATTTAGGAGATTTATTTTGATGTTATGTTACTTAATTATTTCATTTCGTTGATGTAGCACTATTGTTTTTGGTTCCTAATGGGAGTATTATTTATGTATCAAGCTTGTAGCATATGATCTATATGCTACAACTTAAGGGGGAGTGTTAAGAGTGTTAGTGTTAGAATAGTGTAGAAGTCCCACATTGTGTGTGTCTCTTTGTATTCTTCAATTGGTTTGCTATATAATAGAACCAATGTTGTGTAGTTTAACACAATAAGGATTACTATCAATTCCTCTTGTATCTTGATTCTTAACATGATATCTTTTTTTCTTTTTTTTCTATTGATTGGGATTCATTCATCTATGTTAATTATCAAGATACAAGAGGAATTGATAGTAATCCTTGTTGGGTTAAACTACACAACATTGGTTCTATTAAATAGCAACCCAATTGAAGAATACAAAGAGACACACACAATGTGGGACTTCTACACTATTCTAACACTAACACTCTTAACACTCCCCCTCAAGCTGTAGCATAAAGATCATATGCTACAAGCTTGATACATAAATAATACTCCCATTAGGAACCAACCAAAAACAACTGTGCTACATCAACAAAATGAAATGACCAAGTAACATAACATCAAAATAAATCTCCTAAATGAGAAACCAAAATTCAACAATGTGCTAAAAATGGCGTCAGAATGAACATGAAAGATGTCAGAATGATCATCGGCAAAGATAACTGTGTTGGAATGACCATTAGCAACATGGACGACGGTATGGAAGATGCTGGAATTATCATCGGCAAAGACAACAGTGCTGGAATGACCATCAGCAACATGGACGGTGCTCCCCCTCAAGAGGAACTTCAGTGCCAGAATTATCATCGGCAAGGACAACTGTGCTGGAATTATCATCAGCAACATGGACGGTGCTCCCCCTCAAGAGGAACTTCGGTGCCGGAATTATCATCGGCAAAGACAACTGTGCTGGAATGACCATCAGCAACATGGAAGGTGCTCCCCCTCAAGAGGAACTTCAGTGCCGGAATCAACATCGGCAGAGACAACATCAGCAACTTGGACAGTGCTCCCAAAGACAACTGTGTTGGAATGACCATCAGCAACATGGAAGGTGCTCCCCCTCAACTTACAACCAATGTGAGACTATATATCTCAACACGCCCCCTCACACGAGAGCGCATTGGGCTTGAAGAGTGGATGATGCAACAGGCCCAACCTACCTGTGTTAAGAGAGTCCACAAGAGAAAGTGGGGGACGATGAGGCTCTGATACCATGTAAAGAACCTTGAGATACACCACCCCAAAAGCTAACTCAAAGGGTGGGAGCTTATAAACTTCACATTAGTTATTCATCCAACCAATGTGGGACTATATATCTCAACACTTAGGAAGACAAAGCTCCTTTAATGTCCATTTTTTTCATTCACAAAGACTTGAATTAAGACTTTGGTTCAGGAGAACAGAACTCCATGTCACTCGGGGGTTCAAACCCTGCCTCAAGCAAATTCTTGAAAAATCTTTGGGGGTCAGAGGATGTGCCTCCCTCCTCAATTGGGGGATTAATCTCATCCTTCCTCCAGTAGCGAAGCTCAATGCTCCCGTTGTTCCAATGAGGGGCTAGCCTACAGGGCCGTACCCCGACGGCAAGGTGACCGGAGGAGGTTGAATGGGAATACCTCCAGTTATACCAAAAAAAAAAAAAAAAAAGGTTCTCTGAATAAAATTATTGAAATAACAAATTCAATCACATATTATGAAACCTCACCATGATCCATCGATCTCAAGTAAAAACTCAATCTTGATTAGGAAGAGGAAATTTCAGATATAATATATACGAGGGATAAAAAAAGGACCATATAAATTTTTCTTAATTTATTATTACATTACACTTATAAACTATTTTTATTTATTTATTTTTGGTAAATAATTATTCTTTATCTTAATATAACACTTACATTAAATCTATAAGCCAAATCTGTAATCCGCAGGTTTACTCTCAAACTCGCAGAAGCTACCTCACGTTTGAAGCGCCATTTGCATGGGAATGAACATAGTTGAGGTCGGTGACTTAGGTGCTATGGGTGTAGAGGCCTACATTTGTGGTCTTGTCTGGACAACATAGACTTTTCCATCCCTGATGACACCTTCAATGTCCTGAGGAGAGCCATACAACTCTTCAATTGCACTTCCTGCACGGGCAATGCTTGACAAGATTGACTTGCGAAAACTACCATCAATGATCAGTTGGTCTGATGAGTAATCAAGGACCACTTTTTCCTCTTCGTCCATTGGCACACTGTTCAGAAAGGAAAATCAGTTAACCAATGTCAGAGAGCCTTCAATAGAATTGCAAAACAATTAATTCAAAGAGTTCACAGGACAAAATAATCCTCAATGCACATATCACGGACAGACTGAAATTTCACACAGCAACTGACAACAATTAGCAACATAAATAGGCTTTATAACTTGAGGTTATAAGCTTTCATGAGTAGAATGCATTTATAATTGCAAGTTTAAAACAAAATGAATAGAAATGCCCATGCCAAAGAGGATTTGTTCAATAGTTAGGATCAAACTGCATTGGCTAAAAAGTATTGGGTTTGATTCATTGGTAGGTCATTGTTGATGTTAAGTAACACTATTAAGACTTAATTGAAGGTTGTGATATACCTAATATTGGAATGGCGTAAGCCTCCCCTTCCCTAAATATTGTCATAAAAAAAGAATAGAAATGCCCATTTTCCAATAAGCCAATGCCAAAGAAGATCTTCAAGGCCCCATTTATTTTAGAAGAATTACTAACAACAAAATCCTAATAAATCCCTTAAGATTTTTCTATGATAATCATTAATATATCTAAAAAATATCTTATAATATCATTATTGTATCTTAGATATTAGAGATAGTTTTTATATTTCATAATTTGTTTCCTTATATGATTATGGGGCTATCTTAGGAGAAGAACCCCAATTAGGAAAGTCTAAGTTAGAGCAGCCAGAATCAGTTATAGTAGTTAGAATACTGATAGCAGTTGGACTTTTAACTGAATGGTCAGAAGCAGTGTAATATCCCGGTGACTGACAAGGGGGAGGGGGGAGTGATCACCGGTGCAAAGAGGCACGGTCTATGAGCAGTTCCTGGCAGGCTTCTAGAGGAAAGGTACATGAATGAATTGAATCAACACTCAGACGAGAGGGATTCCAGAGACTGTGTAAGTATGGGACTGTACGGTTGGGGATAGCTTATAAGAATTAATTGCAACTTTTTCTATGAAGAAGAAAATTCTAAAACTCATAATAGTCATGAATGGCACTTTAACCGGATTTTCCATGATCAACTTTCTCAAAAGCACAATAGCACTTCACCCAAGCTGAGCTCATAAAGAGGATCACAAGAAGGAATAGTAAAAGAAAGAAAATAAGATATTTATCAAAAATAAAATGTCTATATCTATTGATTCATTATGAGTTCACTCCTTATGCTCTCCCACTTTTTGTTCTCAACTATATGAAGTCAAAAAGGTGCTTCAAAAAGTGGAGGGAAAATAAATTCAAAACAGGTTGGAGAGAGAGAGAATACGATAAAAACCAAAAACAAGAGATGAAGAAACCTTTATGTTAGGAAAAAATAAAGACCAAAGAGTGAGATACACTTACTCAATGTAATGTGCATGGAGATATAAGACTATACTCTTATCCTTGAACAAAACATTGTTAAGCTAAATACAAGTTATGATAGACAGATTTCATGTTCTATTTGTTTGGAGTATGAACTCTGAATCTTTGGTCTAATTTTCGCCTCAATTTCATATTGTTTACATGGGTGAAACAGTTAAATGATAGCAGCTTCACTAAATTAAATAGAACAAGTGGAAACTATTTGTTCCCCAAATTTCTATTAGTTCTATGAAAGATGCTCATTCAAGAAGAGATGTCAAAAAGTATACCTGTCATAAAGGCCGGCACCAGCATAACCTTCTAGATCTTCACCGTTGGAATCAGATCTAAAAATAATTGACCGTCTTATATATAGGCCGACAGGTTTGCTAGGATAACCCAAGACCTAAAGAAGTGCAAAACCATTAGCAACATAATGGAAGATTCATAGAATAGATGCAGTATGGTCAAAGGTAATTTCATATGTGCACAATGATGTTCTTATATTTAACAGAATCATAAAAAGAATAATAACTAAGACACAGAGCATACACAATAATATGGGGGGGGGGGGGGGGGGGATATAACAAAATTACCTGAGGGGAGTTCAAATCATGTTTTTTGCAGATAAAACTCATAGCACGACCAGGATAAGCTCCAACCAGTGTTTCACCAAGTCCCTTTACCACCTATGTCACAAGAGTATCAAACTCAATGTCATTGCTTCTTTCCATTCTCTATTCATATGTTGAATAAGTGTTGTTACTTCCCAAATCAGTTACATTTCTAATCATTGTAATTTATTTTGTTACTATGATAGGTCATTAGTTAAAGTAGATTGAGCCCTATTTTAGGAAAGTAATTTAGTTTAGCCTATATGATGTATTGTATTGTACAGTTTCGTATTCATTCAGAAATAATATTCAGCTTTCACATTCAAGTATATGCTTCTTCAAATGTGTGGAAGCATAGGCACAAAAACATGACATCATTAATTATACCTCAGCATATATTTCCGATGAGTCTCCTGAGGACGGATTAGTTGTGTGGATGACAAAAGCATAGTCAGCATTTATCACTTCCTGAACAAGGACAGCCATGGAAAGATAATCGTGGTCGAGTTTCACTTTTCTTGTGCTAAAGTATGCTCTTTCATTCCACTTTGAGCCCCACACCTTTTTGTTAATCAAACAAATCAATGATATTGATACGTGAGCACTAAAATAAGATTGAACAAGAGTACGGCAACCATTTTTTTATCTAAAATCTGAAGATAAAAATAAACTACACATGAAAAATGCTATTTTGCAAGACATATTTGTTTAACGGCACATTGCTAACATGTCTATTGCAACAAGTGAGGAAAATACAAAAAAAATAACAAGGAAGAAGTAAAATCAGTGGAGAGTAGATTGCACATAAAATTGCATGCCAAAAGAAATTCATTATTAGAAACTTAATTTAATTTAAACTTCTAGGAATTAACCCATTCCACGTGTTAAAGTAAGAATGAAATGGGTCAACCCACTAGGGGAGCGCAAAAGAAGGGAGACAACTAACAATGAGCTAAAGCAAGAAACCCAAACCACAATACGTGGACTCAATTCCACATCTTAACCCAAAAAATTAAGACATTTGATTTATGTGTCCTCCATTTATATCGTCCTTACTTAGTTCATTCCTAACCAATGTGAGACTTAATTACTCAACAATCACACTTGAATTTCCAACAATCTCCCTCTTAAGTGTGAGACCCAATATTAGTATTCTCCCCTTCGACGAGTATTAATGAGGTAACCAAACTAAGAATGTGCATGTCTTGGTTCCACAACATAGTTTTGGCCTCCATACACAAACCGCCATCTCTAAATACTCAGCTCAACCAAACTAGTCTCGAATACCACTTGTTATGATACACAGGGGAGCGCATAACAAGGGAGACCTCTAACGGGAAACCCAAATCACAACAAGTGGACATAACACCACATCTCAACCCAAAACCTTCAGGCATTAGAGTCTTTTCACTTATACGCATCCTACTTAGTCCATTCCTAACCAATGTGGGACTTTATTACTCATCCCTCACACTTGCATTTCTAACACCATGTATCATATTAAGGATTGCTACATTCTTGATTGTTATGGAACAACCAATAAATTCATAATTGAAAAAAAGTATCCATGAAAAAAAATATATAAAAGGGTGATTCAGGGTAATAATATCAGGGAATATGTGACCTCTGGAACACACATTATTCGTACAAAGAGTATTTAACATGAAGACAATGAAAAAAGAAAAAAAAAATAGCATGTAAAGATTGGCCTCTAATAGCGCCTCATAAAAATGTTCCAAATTTATGTTGACCCTGTTAAAAATGTATAGGCAGTGGAGCGTGATCCAAATATACAAGAAAAGAAAATTCTTTCTTTTTGGAGCAAGATATAAGCTTTAATGAAACAGGCATCAAATCTAGCTTATCAATATACTTTAAATAGAGAGGTCTTACCTTTTTTATAGCCTTCCATGCTTGTTCCCAGCGTTGTTCACCTTCATCACCCGGCCAAGGCATTCCAGAACTCTTCATCTTAGTTTTCAACTCCTCTACCTGAAAATAATTAATTCATTGACTTCGTCTGTAAGACTCTACATCACTTTACATGGAGTTTTTTAAAAACTTTATCAAAATAGCAAAAAAAACATTGGACTAGATATTAACTTTTGGTCCACTAGAAGGAAAAAAATATGCAAAAGTACTTAGTCATGCAAGAACAAAACTAAAGGCCAGCTTCTTCTATAAAAAATTAAAAAATAAAGAAGACATTTTAAAAGACATATTTGAAAGGGAAGGAAAGGGGTATTTGGGGTGTCAAAACTAGCAATAGAAATGTAGAAAACATATTTAAAATGTGACACATATTAATTAGAATGATTGTTCGAATCCCAATTAAAGTGGAGTGATTAGAGAGTGATGTCAAAATCAAAAACATTTTTAAAATGTGAGACACGTTTTAATGAGAATGATTGTGATAGGATACACCAACCTTCACCATGCTAAGTGTGCATAATAAATGAAAGGATTCTATTATGGGTGGATTCAATATTAATTATGTGTATCAATCGTGGTGATTATGTATTTCTAGGGTTAATTTATGGGTGATTAATTATGTAATTATGGGTAATTGATTTTGTAGTTATGGGTTGATTTATGAGTGATTGACAATGTAATTACCGGAGATTGATTCCATAATTAAGGGTGATTGATCCTATATTTATATGGGTAATATGTGATAAATAGGGGAGAAAGGGGAGGTGATGGGAGACTATTGAGTGGTTAGAAATTGGAAATTGGGAGAGACCAAGTGCCTCTCGAAAGCCCCAGAACATTGTTTTTTTTATCAATAATTAAATATTATATTTTGGTTCCATTTTTATAATTTCCTTTCCGGTTGAATCACATCAAATTGATGGAAAGTGGAGTGAATAGAGAGGGATTCTTTATACCCTTTTTAAGCTGTTTCCTTTTGGTAGTTTTTTCAGGCTGATTAGCAACATTGTTTTTCGGAGATTTCTTTCCTTTTTCATGCTTAATAGTGTAGAATAAATAGAGACCAAGAGCTTGTTTAGTTTAATATACAAGAAATACAGAAAAAATTTTGATTATGGGAAAACCTTGAATATCTAAATTATATACAACAACCGAGCTTTATCCCATTAGTTGAGATTGGCTACATAAATCAAATGATGTCACTGAGCTCTATTAAAAACCAAAGTTTCAATAAATCCATTTAGAGTAATGCCTTTTTTAATTTCATATGCAATTATAAGAATCAAAAGAAAGAAATATGTTTGTCATATCATGTCAATGATAATTCTACCACTAAAAAGAACATACCAACTGGGATGGTGCATTCAACTGTAAAACTGTTTCACGAATCTCCTTGAGAGCACTGAAGTCTCCCTCGGTTAATTTCTTTTTCAAAATATTGACCTTGTCAGCCACTGCCTGTTAGTTAATATTTAGTCCAAGATTTCATTAAACCACAGAAAAGACTTGCATAAACTAAATAAAAAAAAAAATAGATAACGTAATAGATGTCACACATAGATTTACACAATCTTTAAGATTGAATCCTAGTGACTATGTTATGCATAACAATCTAGGAAGGAAGAAGCCTACTGTCAGGAATGTATATTCCCCTAGGAATATGCTCAAAATAGTAGTAGGACGGTTATTCTTAGATGGCAGGTTAGTTAGTAGATAGTTAGTTTGATGGGAGTCTGGCGGGAAACAGGTCTAAGTGTATATAAGGAGTCTATATCCATTAGGAAGGCATCTTGGGTGTATTGTAGATTGACTGAGAAATCCCATAGTGAAGGGGAGTGCCCCTTGAGAAGAGCTTGCTCTTGTAATTTGTCCTTGTATTCTTTCTTGTTAATCAAATAACCACTGTTCTATGTACCAAAAAAAATAACCATTGTTCTTTCTTTCATTTCCTACTTTCTCTTGTTCATTTTGGTTGTTCATTTTGGCATCTTGCTTAGTAAATTCTTCAACCCCAAACCCAGAACCGTAATAGACTACTTAGCTTTAATACTAGAGTTTGCCTCTGCCATAACCTTGTCTTAATACTCCCTGACTATTACTACACTTGAAATACATTAAGAAAAGGTATACTTATCACGAAAGTTGTTATGAGAATTGGATTTAGCACCTTAAGGTTCAAATTCAAACTTATACTCCAATGAAAAGTTACTAATCTCTTTGTATTCAAATTAACACCTTCCCTAAATCAAATACAATAGGCTAGAAATTTAATAGCCAGAATCAGAACAGAAGATAACCGCAGAATATGAGCTTCACAAATCATTATGCAACATGATAGCATATAGAAATTAAGAGATGTGTAGAACCTGATTTGATTTATAAGAAAGAACATGTTCAAAAACTCCAAATGGTATGGCAACCGAGGTAGGAATCCCAACCCAAGAAGGCACTTTTCCTTTTAAATAAGAGATATTACGAGATTTAGCTCCAACCTGGGAAAACACAACCTTACACAAGTTATGCCGAAGAACACAGTGTAAGGAAAGTGTACTTAACACATTTCTGGTGTTTGGCCAAACAATGGCTAGAAAGACAGACACAAGTAAAATCAACTATAGCAGCTTAAAATCAATGCGGCATTTTGAAAATCTGACCATTTCACCAGTGAACTCTTCAGATGAGACAGCATATCTACCACTAAACTGCTTTCTGACCAAAGATATGGGTGACACAGAACCAACATCTTCTAGGTGACTTGATTTGTTATCAATAAGCTCACCCTCCTTGACCTCACTGTAAGAAATCCCAAAAAATAAAGAACAATAGATTAAGAAAGGAAATAAAACTTAACAATTTAGGTTGTATAGCAGCAGGAGGTGAAGTGAATGTTTTATCAAAAAGGCATTTTATCTTCACATAATGGGATATGGGCACATTAAGTATAATGCTATAAAACATCTTTAAGACTTGAAGCTAAAGCAGATACGCTACCTATAAACTACATCTGCAGATGTAGGCTTCAAACGCAAGAGCTTTCCTTTATTTGCTTGAAGGTTAGCCAGGATATTGGGATCAAAGCATGTAGCAAAACATACCTGGAAAACTTGAAACTTTAGTACTCAACATTCAATGCATATGAAAATCTTATTAGCAACAAATATCTTGATCATTTATCATCCTCACAAAATTTACATTATTTGCATTATGCTCTATTGCTATATCATCAGACATACAAATTTTCTTTATGAGCATCATAAAATATCACCTATTTTGTTACATATTGTTATCCAATTTTTCTAAAGTTGGCATACAAGATCACTATGATAATTATTTTATAATTTATTTGTTGGATTGATGAAAATCACATTCTATAACAGGTTAGGGAATGGTGCAAGCGTGTCAAGTATTACAACATTGTTAATTGGTTAAGTTTAAATTTGAATATCATATCAATTCACGGAATATCGCTGGTTGGATGTTGAATTCAATGATAATCATGTTCCTAATCAGCAGAAAATGAAGCTAAATTTTTTTTAACATAACTACAAAAAAATTCTTTAAAGATATAGGTGACGAAGTGTGTTAATTTACAGTTTGAGCTTACACTAAAGTATACATAGACTGATCTGTTGAGATATATAAAACCATTAATGTAACCTCACCCAACAGCTTAAGCTTTTGGGTTGAATTGGTTCTTTACATGGTATCAGAGCCTCGGTGTCCCGGGTTCGATCCTCACCGCCTCCCACTTTCTTTCAAGTGGAATTTCTTTATTCGCACAGGTAGGTGGGCCTGTGCATTGTCCACCCTTCAAGCCCAGTGGGCTCTCGTGTGAGGGGGCGTGTTGAGATATATAAAACCATTAATGTAACCTCACCCAACAGCTTAAGCTTTTGGGTTGAATTGGTTCTTTACATCCTTCAAGCGCCAAATTAATCATGAAACACACTGGAACATCATTCAATGATACTAGCCTTAAGTATAAGCAAAAAAAACTTGGCTATCCAAAGCATGATACCTTACTATTTCTTGCTCGAACAGAAACATGAGATAGGACATCTGGCATATCAGGTGTCAGGACAGCAACTGTACCATCTGGAATTTCTTCCTCTCCTTTCACACTCTTGACTACCAAAATTGTGGGTCGGTCATATGTTTTGTTTTGAACAGAAAGCAGCTCATCCACAACCTCAACATATCCAACGGTTTCAACTGGGCTAATAACCTGCCAGCTGTTCCAGGCCATTAGAATTGCATTAGAAAGTTATTACTATCAAAACTGAATAAAGATTACAGTCTAACATGCTAACTAAGTTATATTGAAGATAAAATCAGGCGTTTAGAGTGGAACAAGCATGACTAATTCTACCTGCCAAGATTAGCTGTCTTCCGGAGTACAGGATCCAGTCGATTTAGAAGAGTAGACAAAGAAGCAGCAGATCCAGCACGGATAATTTCTTCGGTAAATATTTCCACCTGCAAGAGAAGATTTTCAGGAGAGAAAAAAAGCGGAAAAATAGAAAATAGAAAACAAAATAAAATAAAGAGACATACAGCCCATCTATCCACGCCAAGTAGTGACCCAAGGTATTCTGCTGATGGTTGCAGAATTTGCTGGTATGACTCCGCCTTGTTTGTGAGCGCAAGGCGTGTTCTGTCAAGGACTGACTTTGCATACAATGCCCAATGAGTGTCTTTACTCTTGCACATGCTTAAGGCAAGATCCCATTCCTTCACACAAACAAAAAAAAAAAAAATATTGAAGTATGGTGGATATTTTCCGTTGTCAAGACCAACTTGAAATGACTAAACATTATTATTTCACAAGTTGTCATGTACATATAGAGACCAATGGGCCAAATGGCAATAAGCCCAAATCCTATAATAAGGAAACACTAATAAACACTAATTTAACTATCAAAGGAAATACAATAATCATATTAAGGAATAGATATTTATCATTCTTAACTTGTTAGGTAGTTCTTGAAATCTATCGGGGGAAGCCCTTTAGTCAAGACATCAGTTAATTGATGACCAGATGAAATATATGGAATAGTGATCACTCTATTAGAAGGGCCGGCTTGGCTCAGCGGTAAGCTTGCTTGCCGTGGTGTGTCAGGTCGCGGGTTCGAATCAGCCTCTCTGCAAAAAGCAGGGGAAAGACTGCCTAGAGTATTCCCTTCCCCAGACACTCACGAAGTGGGTATTTGAACTGGGTCGGCCCTTAGTGATCACTCTATTATCTAATTTCTATTAAGACTTACATTTGACATGGGACTTGGAGGAATATTCCCAATGGAACAGACAAATAAAGAAAAATAAAAATAAATAAATAAGAGAAAAAAAAGATTGAAAGGAAAAAAGAAATAGAAGAAAAGAGGGAAAGAAATGTGTTAAAGATATATAAAACCATTAATGTAGCCTCACCCAACATCTTAAGCTTTTAGGTTGAATTGTTTCTTTATATGGTATCAGAGCCTCGGTGTCACAAGTCCAATTCTCACCACCCCCCTCCCCCCAAAAAAAAATAAAAATAAAATTTCTCTTATGGAGTTTCTTAGCACAGGTAGATGGGTCTGTATATTATCCACCCTTCATGCCAAAAAAACAAAAGAAGAAGAAGAGAGAGGTTTAAATTAATTTATACTAAAAACCCGGTTGCTACTTTGGCACCATTAATCAAATTGACAAACAATTTTATTAAAGCAATAGTCAATTCAACTATTTGCTGCAAGTGGAAATGTTTTCCGATGAAATATAGACTTTATTATATGCCAGAGTCTTCATCTTGAAATGATTACAGGACTGATGGATATGAAATAAAGATGGATATATCACTGTACCTTCCAACAATAGATAAGATCTTCATTGTCATCTGATGAAAGTGCAAGATTTTCAAGAACCATGCTGATGAAGTACATTATTTTCTGCATGATCCATACATCAGATTTTATAAATATTTTAAGTTCTATTAAAAAGACTGAACCAATATATATATATAGGGGCAGGATATTCTTACACTGGTGTAAGAGTTAAAAATCTTACACTCAATCTTGACCATTGATCCACTTGTATCCAATGGCTCACATTACTAAAAGATTAGAGCCCTCAGATATAAATGGGATCAACGGACAAGATCGAGAGTGTAACTTACACTGGTGAGCATAATTTAAGAGAAATTAGGCCCTAAAAACAGGAATCACCTCAGGTCCAGAATTGTTTAATTCTTCATATCCCCTTTCAACTGCTGTTCTAACCGTAGAATCAAGGGCAACATCCAAAAATAAAAGATCTTTCAGACGACTTTGGGACTTAATGAGAGATGGTCGGAGGTCTTGACGAGCCTCTAGCAAACCCTATAGCAAAAACATGAAAAGGAAATATACATATCAATCAGTATTGGAAACTGGAAAGTCTAAGGTATACATCTATAATCAGAGTATGAACTATATTCCATATCTTAGTTTTATTCAAACAACCAGTGGACAATATATAACTAAACCCAAAGCTAAAAAGAATATATATATATTGGACAATCCCTAGAATAATCTGGGAGATCCCTCGAGACTAGGAATAGAAACAAAACAGGAAAAAATTGATTACAATCATAATTTTCATATGTTGTATATCTCGTAATATTCAAGATTGCTTTCCAACACTCTCCCTTCAAGCTGGGTATTTCCAGCTTGCCAACATTAGAGTTAAAGAATCAAATTCTGATCTCAACAAGGCCTTTGTAAGAATGTTTGCTTCCTGCATTTTAGTTGGGATATAGTGTAATGTGAATATCCTATTTTCAATTTCTGACTTGATAAAAGTTTCTGATCCTATCATGTTGAACTGGGTTAAGAACTGGACAGATGGTGGATTTGCTGTCATTTACTGTCATTTAATAGCTTTAGAGGTTCTTGCAGCGGAATAAATAAATCTCGTAGTAACCTGTTTATAAAGATCAATTCACAAACCCCGAGCAATTTATTTCTCGCAACAAACATGTGCTTCTTGCTACTCCAAGTCATCACATTCCCTACACTTTTATACAATACCAGGTAGTGGACTTTGTATTTTCCACTAATCCCGCCCTATAAATATCTGCAAAACACTTTCATTTTTTGTGAACACTAAATCCCTCTCCAAAAGCGCTTTTGAGATTAGTTTTACAACATCAAGATGTCTTTTCTTTTGAGAGTTCATGAATTGACTTACTATACTAACATTGTAGACAACGTTTGGTCTGGTAAGGGATAACAAGATTAGCTTTTCTATAAACAGATATTTGTCTCTTTCAACAGGAGTGTCATAATTGATAAACTTGTACTTGGATTTCCTGCTGGTCTGCAACCTAGTTTCCTTACTTTTTTTAGAAAATCAAAAGTGTACTTTGCTTAGGAGGCGAACTGCCTTTCTTGCTTTTAGCAATTTCAATTCCAAGAAAGTATTGTAGCCGCCCAAGGTCTTAGACCTTGAATTTTATCAGTAAATAGTTTTTTCAAGTCGTAAATTTCTTGAGTGCCATCACCAGTGATCGCCATGTCATCCACGTACACTTTAAGAATAACTTTTCTACCGTCCCTAGATTATTTCACAAAAGACTTGTGGTCGGCCTAACTTTATGTATAGCTGAATTGTTTCATATGGTGATAAACTTGTGAACCAAGCTCTTGGGGATTGCTTTAATACATACAAGGACTTGTTCAACTTAAATACTGTATCACTATTGTCTCCCGAACCCATGAGGCAGTTTCATGTCAAGGTCCTCTTCCAACTTCCCATTCAAGAAGACATTCTTTACATCCATTTGATGTAGTTCCAATTCCATCCAGATTTGAAGCAATAGAAATAAGAATTCTAATTGCATCAATCACGGCAACAGGTGCAAAAGTTTCCTTGTAATCTATATCATTAGTTTGGGCATAGCCTTGTGCAACTAGTGTTTCCTTGTATCTATCTTTTTTGGCACCCATCTTTGTCGTAAAGGTCCATTTTCATCCCACAACTTTCTTTCCATCATGAGGAGAGACAATTTCCCAAGTTTTGTTTTCATTTAACACAACCATTTTCTCTAGAACTACTACTCTCCAATTTTGTTGTCTAGGGCTTCATAGATATTGTTAGGAGTCTGCACATGGTCCAGTCCAGCAAAAAGAACTCTTTACATTGGAAAGGTTGGAATATGATTAATATGGGTCGTGGGATGACGCTTGCATGACCTAACTCACTTTCTACGGGGAATAGGCAAGTCAAGATCATCAACTACATTATTAACTGCATCAAGCTCATCAACTGATGGACAGTGGCTCCACTGGGTAGGCACGGACTAGGATTGCCTCTAGTTAGGCTCAAATACCAAGCTAAGGGAAACGAAACAAGATGCATTCAGTGAAATATGTGTTGAACTTCAATATAAAATCAAAGACGTTGCACCAACTTCCAATCGCCCAACCATCATAGACCTTTCACACGTTTTCTTGTAGTTTGAGGCTTCCAAATGTTGTTCTTAAACTTGGAGAAGAAGTTCTAAATTTTTACTATGTATAATTGCTTGCCAAGAAATTTTTGTCTCTTTCCTTGGTCATGTAATATTCTAACAAGATTTTTAGACCGATGATCATCCAACCATTATGCTGAGTTACTTTCTAGTAATGTTCAATTCTTCGACGTCTTCAACATCCCATAGTTGGTTTTTAAGCCATGTTGTATGAAGCCCGCTATTATTATTTAAGTCTTCATATGTAACAAGCTTAAAGCTTTATAAATTTTAGCTTCGGAAGAATTCATAGAATATCTAGAAAATATCTCATAATATCTTTTATGGTATCTTAAAATATTAGTATCTCATACAATCTTCTAAAAGTGGTTTCCGTATATCATGATTTGTTTTCTTATTTTATTAAGAATAAGAGTTTAGTATTAGTATAAATAATTTCCTATCACGTCAAATCAATATCAATTTTAGGTTATTCATTATCTCATTCTCTCTTTTCCGTCTTCCTTACCTAAATTCTACAACTTCAACACAAACAAAAAATTATTATTGACTATTAAAGCAGCATAAACCTCAAGGAGCGGTTCAACATTCTTATCTTCAATATGTTCCATGACAAACTGAAGTAATTCCTGCTTGAGACAGATCAAACAAACAACTTTCAGAATTCAGAAGACATAACAGCATCACAAACTAATTCATAAAAAGTTAGATAACATTACAGGAAAACCAGATGGCAAACCAGACACTGAATTTATCTGCACCCCAACCATGAAGCCCTCACCCTGAGGAACAATAACGTATAAATTAATAACATAAAGATCACTCAAACTAAAAGAACAAGTTGCTCTGGAAAACAAAAGTCTTGACAGTCTTGTTACCTCAGATTTGTAACCCGTACAATTAGCAATAGCAGATTCAAGATCTGCACCTGAATGAACTGCCTGCATACGATGTAATCAAACCAAAATCATCACAAGGCAAAATATAACCCGCAAGGTAAGCAAAATATGTCAACGGTACCAGGGTAGGTAACACAGGATTGGACAAAATTTTTCTTAGAAGACCACCAAAAAAAGGAACGAGACATGAAGCAAATATTCAAATAATCTGTAGCAGTAATGGGCGCCTATATAATGCAACCTCCCCCTCCCCCCATGCAGCTTATGGTTGGCAACAACAATCTTTATCTGAAACAATTTGAACTTCAATTGGTTGACTTTCTAATGCTATGAGACATAGATAGTGGTGCATTCCGCCACATTTTTCTCATGATAGTATTCCGATGTATACACATCCATATTAGCACAACAACAAAAACCATCACAAAATGAAAAAATATTGAATAGAAGCTAAGAGCATTTTCAACTAATGTGAAATCACTAGCTGAAAAAGTAGAAAAAATAATAAGAAAGAAAATTAGATCACAGAATTAAGGCTACATATATGAAGCCAACCTTCAAAGTCTTCATGTAGTGTCCCAGATCTCGTAAAAGACCCTCCTTCTGATCACTACTAAATTTTGGTTCAGAATGGATGGCGCGGTCATAGCTCAGAAGACGTTCTTTTGTTATTCCGTTGTCATTCAATGTTTTCCAGTAAACACCAATATCAAAGTCACTATTTATATAATCAATTAGTGCCTGGAGAGATTTACCAAAATATCAAAGATGAGGATGATGAGGCAAACCATAAGAATTCCAAAGAGATGAACAACTACATTACCTGACAGATTACAACATCATCAGGACTAGTATTATTGTGTAACTTCTGGTGCCATTCCTCCATTATTCCACCCTTGCAATTATTTTTTCTCTGCAAGTCAAATAGAAATTTTGCATCTAATTTAAGATCAATATATGTGGACAGGAAGGAAATATGCAGATACTAAGGAAAAGAAAAAAAAATATATAAATAAATAAAAAAATCATATCTACCTGGATCACAAGGATTTCATCTCGAATCCGCTGTCCCACATCACCTTCACCTCCACGACCAACAGTAGACATGATCATCCTCACAAGTTCCCTATGCTGTGGATAACTAATATAAACATTCTCCAGCAAATCTGTAAGCCTATCCTGTGCTTTACTTATCTCACTGCTCCAATCAGTTACCAATACTCGTCATCAGAACATTATCAAGCACAGACAGAAAGACATATTCATAAAATATATAGCAAATGAATTAGCTTTTTTTTTTTTTTTTTTTTTTTTTTTTTTTGGTAAATACAAATGAATTAGCTTGATCACAAAAGAGAGACAACAAACTAGCCAAATTTAAAGCAGAAATTTAGATATTGTGATTCATAATCTATATTTTCCAGAAGGGTCAAAAATCTTTTTTGTCCAGAAGTGCATAAACCAAGTGATAATAAACATTTTATACGAAGCCTACCGTGGCTTCACATTGTAATTTTTGTTCCATATGAGCTGCCTTGTAGCCATGAATCTCATCCACACCAAAATCCCCGCAAGACCCAATTGACCAGCACTTTTGGCTTGATCTAACAAATCCGATGCAATGTTAAATCTGAGAAAAAAGTGTATGAGTGACTAACCCAGATCCAACTGAACAAAGTAAGATCCCCAATAAATGTTTTTGTGAGCTCATTAAATCATGAATGAAGCTATTTTCAACTACCACATCATAGATTGATTGTAAGAAAAATAACAACACACCAAGAAATCCTCAAACATGTGGCATTTTGTTCAGCCAAAATCGTCATGGTTGTTTTTACAGTTCAAAAGGGAAATTAAAAATAATGTAATTGCCTATTACTTTAATGAGCAATCATGCTAAAAAAACCACCAACAGAGAGCAGGCACTTGATAGGGAACTTACAGTATGATCAGTCAACAAATGAAATTCCCACACACACGCACACACTCTTTTTTAAGAGCAATCATGCTAAAAAAACCATCAACAGAGAGCAAGCACTTGATAGGGAACTTACAGTATGATCAGACAACAAATGAAATTCCCACACACACACAAGGGGGGATGAAAATCAAGCTCTGTTCAAATTTAATAAAATAACTTAGGAAACTTCCTTTGTTTAGAAAATGCCTGATTATTTCTTTTTATGCATTTCATTCATATCTTCAGGAGGAGAATTATTTATATCTTTGTTCATAAGTTAGAAGCAGGAAGAAAATAGTTAAAGGTAGTAGGTAAAGATGGAAATTATAGTGAACTGCCAGTATATTGCGGATCCAAAAGAACAAATTGGTGAACCCACAGCAAGCAGTCAGTGAATAGAAGGTGTCCTTTATAGAACAGAAAATCAAATTTAACCAACCAGTAGGTTAAATATTTCTTTGAGGATATCAATAAAATTAATCATCACGCTAATTTATCATCTCGTAAATATCAATTTCTCTTCTCCCATGTATTTATGGCCTTAGGAAAAATTGCAGTTTTGGACTATACTGCCACCACTACTTTCATATAACAAAATGGTAAAGTGCCTTCCGTTTAACTAATTCATCCCTTTGGTATTGGCTAACTGATCTTTTACATAGCACACACACATCAAGAGCTGATAATTCTAATTAGTAGCTGCACCTAGAAATCTCTGACTCAAAAAAAGTATAGAAAAGAACCCAGATTCAAAAGCAAACGTCGTGATAAGATGAACCAATTGTGCATTCTTTTGGCTAGCAAAATATAAAATTTACAAAAGCTATCAACAAATTAGGTGACCTACTCCTCCATGAAAATTTCATTACATATCAAAAATTTCATATTAGAAATGATATATCAAAAATCTAGCTTCAGCAACAAATGCAAGAAGTTTTACATGTTTTATACCAAAAGAATCAGATAAGATAACTTACTAGTTCTTCAATCGATTTGTACAAGCATCTACCATTTGACACAATTACTTGGAAACCAAAATCAACAAAATCCAATCACAATCAAGTTATTTCACTTAAACCTCATGAACTTCCGCCTTTTACAATTTGATATATGTCTCCAATTTCCAACATCGCGATTCTATAATGATTCCCAAGAAGATAGACCTAAGATTAATTCCTTCATGGATACCAAAAATAAAATTAAAAATGATAATTTCTATTACTTTGGTGATAAATATTTTCAACAAGCCAAGAACAATTCAGTACCTGGGCAGAATGATTAAAGACAGCTCAACTAAATGTTTGATATATACACGCACATAACAAAAAGACAGAGAATTCGCAATTCAGCATAGGAGGCTGGTGGCCCAGGAAGTTCAATTTGCCTACAACTTTCTGTTGGAGACCCTGGGCCAGTCTTTAAGCACATGTTTTGCCACAAAAGTAATAGCAAATCAAGTTTTCTTATGATCCTGTACGAAAAACTTGTTTCTAGCATTTGATGACAGATAACAATTAAATAAAGCAGTAAAAGCTTTTGAGGGATTACTCACCGATGCATAAAGGACTTTTGTGCCTCACCTTCCATTTCTGCTATTTTATCCAACAAAAACTTGGCTGTACCTTTGCCATCACCAATATCCTTTCAATGGAAAAAAAAAAAAAAAAAAAACTTGTCTATTAAAATAACAAGGTGACATAGACCAATATAAGATGATTAAGAGGAATCACTATTACAATTTCCGGATGTGTAACCTTTTGTATCTTCTTCTTCCCACCAAATTCAATATAAAAATTTGATCCATTATTCTTTATCCATTTTTCACCTGACAAAATGACAAAAGGTATTCCTTTAAAAGTATCATCATCGTCAACCTCTATATCTAAGGACTGGACCTGAAAATTTTATTGAACAATTATTAGATTTTATTTTAACTAAGATCTCAAAAGGACTGAGAGCATAAAAAATACAACTTCAGATTAATTTTGTAGACACCTCATTTGATGGATGAGATGAAGAACCAACTTGAAACGGTGTTTCAGCAGCCTCCTTCACGGGAACAGATCCAGGGGGCAGAGTGCTTGCAGGTGGTACCTAGGATTGCCATTGTGTTTCACGTAAATAAAATGGCCGCAACAATATACGAGAAACAGAGACATCAATTTTAACATCCAAGGTCTTCATGTCAATTTTAGAGTTAACAAACAGATACACTCACCAACCACTCTCCTTGTGCTGTTCTAGATAACGCCCAGTGAAGTGTAACAGGCATTTTAGAGTCTGTAGCCAGGTGAACCTTAATCTTACCAGCATCCTTGGTAACGAGGACCTTAAAGATATTAAAGACTATCAAAATTAGGATCATCACCCGCTAGCAGAAAGATATGGAAAGGGAAGTAAACATCAATTTGATGTAATTGTCTCACTCACCAGAAGATCGTTATCTGCAAGCTTGTAAATTGCCTTATTCAAAACAAGACCCTGATCTTGTTCTTCCCTTGCTTTGGCATATTGTTCAATAACTGTCAAGGCCTTTGGAGAATCTATAAATTGTTCAACTATATTTTCAGCAACATTTCTGTTGATAAGTTGTGTCAAATCTCTCTTTTTCCTCTGTATTCTTTCAACGCGAAAGTATTTTTTGGTTTTCAATTGCTTGGCAACTTTAGTTTGTATCTCTCCTTTGGTAATCTTCCTCCGTATCTCGTCTAGAGAAACACCCTTCTCAAGCTCAGCTAACAATTCTTTTCTTGCTTCCTCAAATTCCATCTAAGTTAATCAAGCAATGAGGGCAGAAAAGTCTCATTAGATAGAATGAGTATCTTAATTTTGACAATCTAACAAATTAATACTCAACAGAAAAGGGGGAATTAGAAAGGATGTTATAATATTACAAGTTGTTGTTCTGGAGAGTAGTTAGGCTTCCCAGCATTTTCCCAGCGTATAAAAGCTTGAATCTGTACAAGTTCTTCAGGGATGGTTTTTGTTTCAGAAACAGAAGCCTCCTTTACTACAGCCTCCTTTACATCAGCAGCATTTGTTTTGTTAGTTAACCTTGCACGGAGGTCCTGCACAGAAGTACCCCTAGCTACTTCCTCCAATAGTTCACGTCGAGCAGCTTCATATTCCTCCTAACATAATAAAGGGAAATAGCATCAGATTGAAGGATTCAAATCAAGAATCGTGCAATTTCTATAATATGGGTTGAAATAAACTCTTTTGCTGATAGGAAAGATTTTTAGAACAAAGAAAGTGGGAAATAAGATATCTGGTACTAGACCTTTTTTCTTTTCTCAAGGCAATGGGCAAGTCATTGGGATCAGTCTCACAATTATGTAAAGGATTATTCAAATTATTAGAGTCAAGAATATGAGGAGCAGTAATTTCAGTACCTACAGTAGGTTCTAATGATTGAAGTTGCTAATAGACCAATTCGAGTTTTTTCCTCTATGATTTACTAGTTGTGGTGGACCATCCTCGGCCTTAGCTGGTACAAGGGACGACTAAGGTGAGTCACCAGTGAAGATACTAGTTCTTGCACATTATTAGAATCAGACGAAACTCAACTTCAACTGTGGAAGACGCATTTGACAACCCAAGGATCAAATTTGCTACGGTGTTGTGGTAAACATGGAAAAAGGCCATACAACCAAAGGATTGTAGACTCTACATAACAGGAACAAAAGGAAAGAAGGAATTCACAAGGTGAACAAAACTAACATTACCAAGTACTTGATGGAAATCGATTGATCAAGTAAGTAGTTGTTAAGACAACTTCTTCCCAATATGAATTAGGAACAGACATTTCAAGTAAATGTTGATTCTTTCTTTCAGCAACATTATTTTATTGTGGAGTATCCACACATGAATAATACCATGTATCTTCAAGAAGGAATAGAAAGGATGGCTGACGTACTCTCCACCATGATCAGAGTGCATATGTTTAATAGACTTTACAAACTATGTTTGAAGTTTGAACCATCCAATAAAGGAACAAATAATTGATATACTTTTAATTTATCTTTCATTAGGAAAGACCAAATTACTTGAGTACATCCATCAATAAATAATACAAACCTTTTTTAACTAGAGCTATTAGAAATGGAGGTAGGGCCCAAACATCATAATGAATAAATGCAAAAGATCCAACACTTATATGAATTTGGAGAAAAGATAACCCAATGATGTTTCGCTAGTTCACATGCATCACTTTGAAAACACTCAACGGACTCTCTTGAAAATAAAGATGAAAACATAGACATTAGCAGAGAAAAAGCAAGGTTGACATTTGAAAAGGCGCCAATGTTGAAACCAAATTTGTGAATATCAAAACTGAAATGGAGACAAGTAACTAGTAGCTTTTGACCATGAGTTCCTTCATTAGAGCTATTGAGGATATAACACAACCCTCCTTGCTCTTCCCGTAGTAAAATCTTAGACCTTTGGTAATTTTATGAATGGAGATCAGGTGATTCAAAAGTTTGGGAACATGGAATATATTTTTCAAGTGTAAGAAAGGTTGGACATTGATAGTACCACAACCAACAACTGAAGTATGCGAACCATCAATCACGATTATAGTATGCTTATTAAAATATGGTTGGAAATACAAGGAAATGTAGAAAATGAAAGACCATATGGTCAGTAGCACGAGAGTCAAAAACTCGTGAATCTTCAAATGTATGGCTAGAGAACAAGAGCCAAAGGATTTACTAGGGAGTCAATAAGAGTTCATAGGCATGCCAACTTATCCTTGCTAAGGGCTAGTACGGCATCCGCCATCCTTGTGACCTCGCTTATGGAATCAGATGTGATGGTATGAGGAGTGCTAGATTTCTCACGGGTGATAGAGTGATAGGTGGTCATTGTTTCCAACATATAGGTAGCGGGTATTGATTAGAAGGAATGGAATAGAAAGTGTCGGCTCAGGGTTTAAAGTGGTTAAGGTGTGTTGATTTTGGGAGGAGGACCTACAGATGATGTCAATTTGGCAAGGCCAAATCTAAATAAAGGAGACAGAGACGATTATTAGAACAAAACCAACGGCGGTAAGATGAATCATTACTCATTGCTAAAAGAGAAGGCACTTAGGTTCACGAACATGTAGATGTATTGGCGCATGGAAAGGAGATTAGAGTTGTGTTTCCAATTGATGGACAAACAATAGACTATGCTTCTTTTGGTCAATGGTCGGAAGGGGGTGGTGAATGGCGATGGCAACAACAATCTGAGTTGCCAAGAAGGATATATGCACAATAAATTGGCCACAAGGAAGGCAACAATTGCAATAGAGGCAGACTAAGATTTTTTGCACAAGGAGAGCTTCGATACCAAGTAGAAATCTAAAATACTGAATTTTTATTATTATTCATGCACAAAGTGTTACAACATATCGATGGATGTGAGCAATTACTTTCCTAATAAAGAGCTAATTCCAGGTAAACAAATAATAGACAAACCTACCCTATAATCTATCACAAATATGTCCGATCAAATCTATCTGTAAAAGGGAAAAAGGGGGAAAAAGTCTATAATAATCACACAATTTTTTCATTTATATTTAGAATATCATCCAAGTCACAATACATAAAGATTATAGGTTTAGAAAAGCCTTTTTGAAGTCAGAATTTGATTTGAATATCAGCAAGTTGGAATGATTATGTTATGATCTCATTTGCAAGGTATAGGACTTGAAATCCCATATTGGTTATATGGGTAACTAATGTGAGATTTATAAGGCCTTGGGCACTCTTACCCTTTGAGGTAGCTTATGGGGTGGTGCATCTCAAGGTTCTTATCAGATTAACATATTAGTATCTTGGCAATCACTTTTAGACCAAAGATCTTGGTAAACTTCAATACTACTTAAGAATAGAAGTAGCACAATAAAAGGCTGGTATTGTAATTTCATGGAGGAAATATGCTATGGACAGTATTGAAGAAAACAGTATATTGAATGCAAAATAAATGGATAATCCTATGAATCCAAATACTAAACTCCTATTAAATTCGGGGGAGCCACTTTTGGATCCAGGAAGATGCAAAAGGCTAGTAGAGAAACTGAACTATCTCACAATTACTTGTCTCGATATCTCAATTGTTGTTATTGTATGCTAGTTCCTCGATTCATCTTACACTAAACATTGGGATGTCATGATTCATATCTTAAAATATATCTATCAAAGGTGCTCCAGAAATAAGGCCTTATCTATGAAGACAAAGGTCACACTCAAATCGTTGGATACTCATATGTTGATTGGGCAGGTTCCCTTGCTAATCAAAGGTCCACTGCTTGATACTGCATATTTATCGAACATAATAGAACATTTTTTAAAAGTAAAAAGTAAAATGTGGTGGCGAGATCATGTCCCGAGGCAAAGTATCAAGCCATTGCATTAGCCACTTGCAAACTTATTTGACTAAAACAACTGCTTAAAAAGCTATAGTTTGGAGAGGTTACACAAATAACACTAGTTTGTGATAACAACGCTACATTGCACATTGGATGCAATCTACTGTTTTATGCGATGATAAAACATATTGAGATTAATTGTCACTTCATTAGAGAGAAAATATTATCTGAAGACATCTCCACTAGCTTTGTTCACTCAAATGATCAACAAGCAGATGTTTTTACCTAAGTCGTTGAAAGTTCCTTGAATAAGTTACATATGTAACAAGCTTGATGCATATGATCTATATGTTCCAGCTTGAGGAGGAGTTTCAAAAATTATAGGTAACTATGTAATAGTATCTTGCTCATTTTGTGAATAAGGTAGTCAGAATCATGTAATTATGATAATTACATGAATAGTGATATTTGTTTTTATTTTGTATTTATTATGTTTGGCTATATAATCCAGACCCTGTTGTGTATCTGAGACGGAGATTTTACCAAATGTCTCTTGTTTCCTCCTTACTTAACAGGTGGTTTTTCGTTTATAGGCTGAAGTTAAGGCAGAGCTATCCATTTTAATACCTTTTTTCTCTCCCGACAGTTTGCTATTCTAATTTATATATTGTGCAACCTTTCATTCTAAATGAAAATCACACAGAGTGTAATTTTTAGTACCTCTATTTTCAGTGTCCATGCAAGAGGCATTTACAGGGAAAGTGCATATCGAACAGACAAAAAATTATCTTCTTACTTATATCATGTTAGAGAAGAAAGAGATGCTGCTTTTGGTAGTTTTATTTCCAATCACAAGTGGAAGTCCTGCTCTTTCTTCTGACCAATATTTCATGGAAGCTAAACTGCTAAAGACAAGAAAACAGATAGTGGGTCTTAAAACCCATTGCAAAGGATCCTAGAACCAACTTAAATAAGGATCAGCACTGGGAATAGAAGTAAAGCTAAAAAATACATATGCCTACATAAGAATAGCATTGATAGGAGACAGCGAAGACAAATCTTTTTCAAAATGCACAATCAAGGACATGTACCCTGGATACAATCCAAAAGAACAAATTTGATATATTCTTTAAAGGCAAAGCAGGGAATCAATGTAGCAATAAAATTGGGGAATAGAACAAATTAAATGGAAAAACAGGGAAATCATAAAAAGAATCAGCTGAAAGAAAGAAAGTAGGAAGCCCACTTTAAAATTTACAGCTAAATGCAAGAAGACATGAACACCACTTGATTACTGACCTTCTCTTGCTCTGGGGTGTACATCTGCTTACCCTTTCGTTCCCACCTAACATATGCTTGAATCTGTACAAGGTCTTCAGGGACTGAAACTTGTTGAACTAGCTTATCTTTTACTGGTAACTTGATGTGAAAGTTCGCACCATTGTTTTTAAACCTGTACAGAGAAAAAAGTAAAAAACCAAGTCCAATCTTACTATAAAACTGTGAATTGAACATAGGGGAGAAAAGAAACAAGATTATGAAAAGCACACCACTTATTCTGAGCTTCATCAAGTATAAGGAACTCAATGGCTTGTGCAGCAGGATCATCAATTTCAATTTTAAGGAAGGATCCTGAGCCAGACTAATAAGAGAAAAGTAAAAGGAAAAATAATCAAACAATAATGAAATCTATATTTAAATCAGTCAAGCCAGTTTATTAATTTTCCTCGAAACCTTTTTTCTTCTGCAGTAATTATTGGAAACTTACTTTCACAAAAGGAGTTCTAAGAGCTCTGTTCTTATAATTTTTGGTTCCATCTGGGCAACGAGAAGGGAGTACCCACTTCCTAGAAACAATAAATAAGTATAAGGGGAAAAATAAATCTTCTTCAAGTTACAATATAGATTACCATTTATTCTAAGCTAATTCAAATGCCTAAGACATTAGAGGAACATGGAAAGAACTTAAAATAGTACCGAACATACCCTTGGGTATCACGTAAAACTCCCCAGTGTAAAAGCAGAGAACCACTACAATTTGAAACCTGAATATCTACTTGTACTCCAGCACCTGGTGCGGAAGAACTAACACCAACCTGCTCCATTGAATATTTGCATCCATTAGCTAATAGATTACTACAATCTCATATTCATCATTCACAAATACAATTCAATATTTTGGGCCAGCCGTATACCTGCAATTCAATATTTCCCTCGAGGTTGAACTTCCCCGAAAGCTGCTCCATGGCAAAAAAATGTGTGCATTCAAATTCAAGTTAATAAAAACACACAAGCAAAGACACACATTGAATAATTAATTAAAACTTATTTCTGCTTATATGCGTGCGTGTATCTTATGTAAAGGAAACTATTGTAAAAAACTAGCGGCATGAAGCTATTACGAGAAAACCATAGCCACAAGATAACATGTGCCCAATTAACTAGTAGATATTCAAGCAACTGTTTCAGACACAAGTATTCAATGCCTCAAGCGGGTTAATATTATTTTTAAGATTCAGCCATAAGATTCAACCACTGTCACCTATAAGCTTCAAATGTTCTGTTCGAAACATGGTGAAGAGTGAGCATGCTTCAGCATTCAAGTTACCAAACCACAATAAGATTTTCTCAGTAGCATTACAATAGTAATAATAATAAAAAAAATTAATCGATTCAAAAGAAACCAAAACGATGTAACGTAACCACGATCAACATGTATCATTGCTTGGAGCATACCTCAGAAGCCGTATTCGTGGTCAACACAGCGCGTGGAATAAACTCGGAATGTCGGTTCCTTCCCATGGCTAATTTCCGTTTCCTCACACACAACCTGTTCCCGCGAGAATTTGTAGAAAGCAAAAGCTTCTTTTCTTTGTTCACACTCACCGCTTGGAATAAAGTGTTGGCCGGTATGGCGCAAGAACTAACCTTACTTTGATGCTCCGCAACCGCTTGAGTTTGACAAAGCAGAGTGTGGTTGAAGATGCTGTGGCTCATTTTTGTGGATCCACTTCTTATTCTGCACGAATCGAAGCCTCAGCATCAGCATGCGCTACTCTCAAATTCACGCACAATAAACAAAATATCGAGCTTTGAAGTAACTCAGAAAAAAATAATCACGGTTCCCAAAAATATTGCGATGCGAAAATAATATGCACAAGAAAAGGAAAAGTCAAATTGGTGAAATCGTTTTTAGAAACAGGGAAAGGAACCTTCTTGAATCGGTGAAAGCTGAAACTGGATTCAGTTGGAGCTCCAGAACAGTGTGAGATTGAAATCTCGCGAGAACGGCAATGAAAAGGAAAAGGAAAAAGAAAATCTAAGTTGATGAAGGAGAGAACTTCGAACTGTGTTTGTATGATAACGGTTGCTTCACTCATCACTCATCACTCATCACTCATATGGAACTAATATCAACGTCGACGAATACGTGGCGCAATTTGATTGGAGAAGGCTTAGGCAAAAGAGATTGTCACGTGCGTTATGGAATGCAAACACGGCTCGTGTGAGACATTCACGTGGGGTACGTGAGAGCCGATACGATATCTTGGTGATATAATGATATTTAAACCCCCCTTCATCCATAACCGCCCCTGCTTTTTGACTTAACTTCAAAACTACCCTTCTTCTTATGATATTTAAATAAAAATACTCTAGAGCAAAAAAAAATTATTCATTGAAAGATTTTGACTGTTTATAAATATTTTGATAATTTTATGAATCTGTAAAAAAAATTATTTAATATTATTAATTACTTAACTAGAATATACTGAATTCTAAGAACAAACAATAACAACTTTTTCTCTCTCTTTATACTTTTAAAAAAAAAACATGTCGACTTGTAAATTTTTTACTTAATTAACTTAAGAGAATATATTTAGCGTGTTGCATAGATTACCATGACTTTTTTTTTATGTTGGATACTATTTTGTCTCGTGTAAAATAGAAATATATTTCTTAATTTAATCTATTTAATACATGATTTTATTTATAATTATTCATTATTCATTGAAAATAATTAATCAATAGTAGTCAATCACAAGTTTAAACTCGATATAGTATGAAAAACTACAACTATTAGTTATTTAGAGACAATCAATAATCTCTCACAAAAAGTAATAATTGTTGAAAAAAAATTAACTTTATGTATCAATTATATAATTTTATTTACAACTATTACTTCTTCATAAGAACAAGTAATCATTTTTTAATAAGGTAATAGCTATTCATGCATTTTTTTATAAAAGTTTTTTGATCTATAAATATAATTTTCTTTACCCTAAGTAATTTTTTTCTTTAATTTTATATCATTTAAGAATTTTATATCCTTAAAATTAAATATTCTTTTAATGTTAATTTTTTCCTTTAAAAAATAATAATGAGATAATTGTGTGTCACACTCCACGATTAGATAAGTAAACAATTCTTTTACCAAAAAAAAAAAAGATAAGTAAACAATTAGGAGAATTTTATGGATATATTACTTAATAGTTTTAAATAATTTTGTTAAGGTTAAGCATCATAATATTGAATTGTTTTATTTCTATTTATTTGTTGTAGTGAGTGGTTACTAATTTGAATTTGTATTTTATCTATTCAAATTTTCATTATGTGCTTGAGATAATAGAGCTCAATTTCTTTTCAGAAAAAACAATTCAAGTATTGTCCGGTCATTTGAAGATATCCAACAATATTTTCCAATTATAAGAGTAATTTTTTAAAGGCTTTAATGTTTTTCATGTTCTACGAGATAAAATCATCTACTATACACACATAAAAGTAAATGTATAATAAGTTGCACTTGTATAATGAGTAATTAGGAATTTTGCATGATTATATGAGATTAATTAGATAAGAAACCTAATTATTTGTAATTTAAGTCACTTTCATATAAAGTGCAATTACAGAAATTTTCGGTAAAAATACAATAATTTTTAAGTTACCGGAAATTTGAGAATGAGATAGTGAGAGACTATCTCATGAGAATAGTTAATATTAAAATCTATGATAGATGAGAAAATTCATGATTTATAAGTTGAACACACACATTTGAGAAAAATGTTAAGTCATGGCTAATATAAGTGAAAAAGTGAATTAAATGAATAAATTGTCATGTTTAGACTATTAACCAACTCAAGTGGGGACAAGACCACTTAAGTGAATTAGTTCCACTCAAGTGGGGCCAAGTTCCACTTAAGTGAATTAGTCGCTCACGAAGGTACCATACTGTAAGGACTTTCCTTTGAGTTAGCAGTTAACCTGACGAGGACCTCCTTGAGACAAATGTTCAAGGGATCGAAGATGTTCTCTTGAAAGTCACTTAGTATCTTAATGGAGATGTATTTTATATTATGCTTATTTGCTGTGATGCATGTGAAGTGAACTATAGGGTGGAGTGATCCTCCAAGGACCCTTAGTTTACTAAGATTTAAGTCTCATCCTACGTTGGGGATATCAATTCAAGTACCAGTAATGATAGTATAGGTGCTTCATGTGATAAGAGGCTAGATTTGGCATGAGTGCATGACATATAGACTGACTATTGTTTTGTTTTATGTAATCAGTATTGAGTAGATGATGACATGATAGTTTTTGTATTAAACATTTTGTATAATCCTTCATTACATTTGATAGACGATCATGTATAGGATTATATTTTGAGTATGTAAAATGTGTATTGAGATTGTGAGACAAATTATGTAATGATGTATATGTGCTTAAGTTTTGCAATATGTACATGAGATGTGTTATTAATGTACTACTTATGATATGAGATGTATCCTGAAATCCTATGCCATGGAGGCTAGGTAGTTTAATGAGATTGAGATGTTAAAGTTATGAGATTAAGGATGATTGTAAAGTTTAAGTTAATGTGAGGTAAAAGAGATAGGTGCTATGTGTAAAACCAATGAAATGGATGCAAGTCCCATGAGAATAAGAGTGCCTATGCTTGTTGTATCATAGAGATCATTAACTTGTTCATTAGGTACCAAAAATGGGGGTACAAAGTTCCGCAGGAGTGCTTGCAACCTGAAATGGACCATTTTTTGTCTTATGGAGCGCGCTAAAGCGCCCACGGAGCATTAAAATGCGCTAAGTGGCCTAGAAATGCCATTTTCCTAAGTGTCGGAGCGCTAAAGCTTGCTACAGGAAAGAAAATGGGCTTGCCCAAAATGAACAGGAACATGTCATAATAAAATGGGCATAACTCGAGCTACAAAGCTCCAAATTGAGTGGGATTTTGACTTACGTGAAGTTAACATATAGTGTTATAACCCTGTAAAATATTAGAACCATTGCGTGTGTAAATCAATACCAATTTAGGTTTAAATTTGATGCTGCATTTTCGAGAGTCATGTTAAAGTTGTTACCTTACGAGTTTCATAACTCTGGCTATACTTAACCAAATGATTAATGTTATATCTTTTTGGAAAGCCCAAAATGTCTAGTTTAACATACAAAAAGTTGGAGTTAATGGCTATGTGAATTAGTCCCATCTTTAAGAAACATAAAGGATGTTTAGTGTTAAGCATGAATAAAGTAAGTTTTAGGCCATATGAGTTTATGGGAATCTCATGGTAATAATTAATAAACAATGTAAGATACAATTGAATAGAGTTTTAGTCTTCCACATAGGAAAGAGTTATGATTACAGTTTTCGAATTGTTTTAATTACGAAAAGAGTTTTAAGCATAAAAGTATTTATTAGCGAAAAAGAAAAAAATTATCTGTATTTTAATTTAACTACTGTGATTATAACTACGCTTAATGTCATATGTAATGATACAAACCAGTGTACAATGAGGTGTTACCGTATGTAAGTCATGTGAGGATATATAGAGAGAAAAAAATAAATTTCATACATTTTTATGTGTAACTATGATATAATTTTGTCCTATAATATGAGGAATATTAAACCAAATTTAAAAACGAATATATTAGTAAGAAATTTTTTTACAAGATAAGCATCATAGTAGTGATTTGTTATATTTCTGTTTACTTGTTGTTGTGAGTTAATATTAATTTAAATTTAAATTTTATTTATTTAAACTTTCGTTATACGAAATAAAAAGGAGGATCAGAGAAACTTAATTATTACTTTTTTTGTGTCCTTGGAGCAAACTTTTTTCAATAAAACTTAATTTTCTATCAAAATAGATCTCCTGATAATGTATGTAATTATGTATTATAGAGACGTATGTAATTCACTTACAGGAAATTACCGGAATTGAATTCTCAATTTTGAGTGATAAAATAGTTGTCTCAGTTCACACTTACAACAAGTCATTGGGATCAGCAAGTAATTATATAACATAATCTATTAATACAATACAGTTAACTGAAATTAAATCCTGCATTTTTCGAGAGTAAATGAAGACGGTAATTACTCTGTCGGCAATGTTTCTCAATTTTTTTATTGCTTTCGTTGGTTCATCATTATTCTTTGGTACCATTTTTGTAGTTTCATTCATTTGACTAGCCACTTTGGTAAACTCAACAGACCGCTTTTCTAGATTCTGAGTACTACTGTACTAGATGGATCCAAGATGCACTTGACACAGATATATGATAAAATATTCAATTTATTTAATTAAATTGCTGCACATGATTAATACGTCTATGGTTTTGAGTAAGGGTAGGACTGAAATATCTTATCTTTCGTTCGTATGCATTATGAATGCAAAGAATGTTTACACTACTGTTTACTAATATTTTAATAAATTATTATTCCATTATTAGCAATAATTATAAATAACTAAAATATTAATGTAAGTTTTTATATTAATAGCACATATTAATAGAATTTTTATTTTATATTTTTATTGTATAACTTTAACTATCTCTTTAAAGGGATACTTATTTTGCATACTCCCATTTTACCTACATTTACTTATCCTTTTTATTACCGTTAGATTACAATCTAATCTAATAGTCCATATTTGCCAAATAAAATAAATCATTTTCCCCTTTTCTCTCTCCTCACTTCCTCTCACCCCTTTCTCTCTCATCACTCCTTTCTCTCTCCTCCCCTTTCTCTCTTCCTCTACTACATACCTTTTTTTTTTTCCTTCATTGCTGTCGTCGTTGACCTCTTTGTAGGAATTAATTTTTTAGTGACTTGTCTGAATAAAATGGTGAATGCTATTTCAGATTAAGTGTCAATCTAAAAAGAACAAAGCTTATGAAAATGTTCCTAGAATACATCGGATTCAATACTAATCTACATATCTAAATTTTGGTGAAATTCTCCAACTGCAACAAACATAATTGGAGGTCTCACATTATTTGGACACATTATGATCTAAAACTAAACAATCAGACATGTAGGCAGGCACCAGGGATGAAGGAAAGAAAAAGGTATGGCATAGAGGAAGAGAGAAAGGGTGTGGGAGGAAGTGGGGAGAGAGAAAAGTGGAAGAATGGTTTATTTTTATTTTGTAAATATGGACCGTTAGATTATATTGTAATCGAACAGTAATAAAAGGAGTAGACAAAGGTAGACAAAATGAGAGTAGGCAGAATAAGTCATCCCCTCTTTAGATGAGTCAAGTCCCGAATATTTCTTCAACCCAAGTGCCAAAAAAGACTCGCACATATATAAAAGTGGGTTTTATAAAAATTATGTTATAGGAAAAATGATTGTATTATGTTATAGTGATTCATTTTCCGTGCCGTAGTTTTTTTTTTTTGCTTCAAAAATTACAGATCCCATAAAATATTGTGTGTATAAGAAACTTTTTGTGGTCATGTTGCATGATCAATGCAAACCCCTATAAAAATAACCCAAAATCCAGTGACATAATAATTATTTAATTCTTTCCCCAAATATTCTTATTAGCCGCGTCGGCAATGTTCTATATATTTTTGTTTCTTTGCACTTGGCTAAAACAAAGATAGTTATCGAAAGAAATCACTTTAAATTTATAGAGAGAAAAAAAAAAAAAACCAAAAGTATATGGTTTATAAGCAAAAAGCCAACTGATTTGGGCGTAAGGAAAACGAAAGGCAGTGTTGAAAATGCACCACATTCACAAGTGAGGAGCTACAAAACAAAGCAAAGTTTGATCGGGAAAAAATATACAAATTTAAAATGATTTGTGCATAGTCACATGAAAACAGAAGCCGAACGTCAAACACGGGAGACAATTCCCCACCACACAAGCAAAGCCACACTTTCGTTTGCTTCTTTTTTTTTTTTTTTTTTTTTGGTAAGCACTTCCGTTTCGTTTGCTGCTTTTTTTTTTTAAAGCACTTTCGTTTGCTTTATATTTGTTGATGCATATTAAAATGATGGTAGCTAAGTTCATCTCAGAAAATTAAATAGTTGGAGTGAGGACATATGTTGGATCTTTTCTAATATTGTCTTTAAGAAGAGTTTAAAATTTTTATCTCAAGACCCATCCTAAATTGGACTAGTCACAAAAAGATAAATCGATTGGAATATTAAAAAAAAAACTTATTTATTAAGGCATGGCTATAGGCTGATTTTACACGCTAGTGGATCACAAAAGATATTACAGGCATCTAGATTTTTCCACCGGGGGCTAATATGATCCCTTGAACGGAAACATTTGCGTCAAAATGAGGAAGAGGGATAAGAAGAAAAGAATCCTATGTATAGATTAGAATATTTTAAAGAAAAATTATATCATTTTACATGCATTTAATTTTAGTCATCCATCACATTTAGCAACTCTAATTTATTTCTCATACAAGCCGCTAGATAAATGTGAGATAAATAATTAAGATTGGACGTAAGATTTGTTATTTTTATTTCTATGTAAGTTGATTTTCTCTCACATACTTGTATTTAGTGGCTAAAATTTATTAATGATGTGAGTTGTTAGAGGCAAATAAAATCAACTATCTTTCAAAAAAAAAAATCAACTACTAAATTAATTCTCACAAACACATATTTACGTAAAACAATTATATAAGATTAATAGCTAATATTGTTATTTTTCTCATACTTTTCATTTTTTTATTATATTTCGTTGATATATTACATGTAACTGAATAAATTAATTAAGGTTTAGGATGTTAACATATTCGAGTTATAATTGCCCAAATATGAAAATAAAATAAAATAAAATCGTACGACACTACGAGAAAAATATTACTTTACCACATTGGTTTTGCAGCATTGAAAGAAAATGTGGCATAATTTTAGGAGGTTTTTCATTTTACTACACTTAACAAAATGTGGTGAAATGAGGCCCAATTCATCTATTCTTAACATAACTTTGGCCCAATCCATATATTTATCAAAAGTCCCAATGTTAACCTTCACTCCTTCCTCTTTCTCACATGCGCCATTTTTCTTTTAACTCTAAAGTGGACTTAGTGACACCAAATATTGTGAGCAGAAGGATATATGTGCATCTCTCTCTCTCAATTTCTTATTCTTTCATAAATTTAATTTGTTTTGGCGATTTTTTTCAGTTGAGATCTAGGGTTTTTGCTTGATTTGTTTGCAGGAAAGTCAATCTATACCAGTTCGATAAGGAGGAGAATCAATGCAAGGAGCGAATCAGGCACCGTAAAGTTGCCGAAGCTATGTGGTAAGGTGTTGCTGTGTTCCTGCAATCAATTAAGCTATGGGTTCGAGTTTGATCCTTGCTCTCTTTATTTTTCTCTAGAAAGCACTAATCGATGACTTTGTCTTGTTTACTCTTACCGAAACTCAAAATTCTCTATCCAAAAATTATCCCCAAGCATCATGTTTCTCTCTCTAGATTTTAATCATATTATTCCCTTTACTTATTGACCAAATTCTTAGTTCACATTTTCTCAGATTCCTTTTATTTACTTGTGCTCCGTGATACCATTTGTTTGCTTCAATTATCTATCAGATTCCTTTTTCGACCATTTGTTATTTCTGTTAGTTTTTTTGGAAATTGATTTAAAGTTTTGGTGGGTTGTTGATAACTGTATTGAACAATTGATTTTGGAAATGTGTCGTTGCTGCATATTGTATTTGAGCTTTATTACTTGGTTACTGAATATTGCTTGAAGAAATTTAAAGAGATAAATATTTCATTTCCGTGAAATTTAATAATTTTTTTTCTAGTTGTGGCGTTCCATACCTCTAAGGGTGAAGCAGGTTATTTGTTCATGCTTATTTGCACTACAGTTTCATTGGTGGGGTCAAGTGCAGTCCTGTTTTTTTGTGTGAGATGATTATTTATGTGCTTCTTAAGCTAAGGAATTGGACAAAGGATAAACCATTTTCTACCATTTGGGTGGGTGCATAAAAGCTCTGAGTAACTCTGAAGAAAATGGGAGCATACTAGAGTATTATTGCTTGCTATTGCTTATCTTTCGTTTTCTGGTGTCATTAATTACTAAATCAATCAGCACGAATGACATTCAAGAATGATGTTTTCTAAAGTGTTTTTCCTTTTTTCTTTTTGGTTCAATTTCTTTTTCTTTGTTGGTATTTGATGCTAAAACGAAGGTTTGTTTGTAGACTTAATGTTGTAGTTAGTAGGGTGTAGTGTTTGTAGTGCTTACTCTGTTACTATATAAAAAAAGTTGTTTCAGTTAAAGAATCTCTTACAAGATTTTTTTGTTGGTTGAGGATGAGCTTCTTTAAATGGGAAGTGATTTTTTTTTTTTTAATGGAGGATGGTAATCTATAATCGCAGGTGACAAAGACATATAAGGAATCAACTCTCAACAGAATTGTGCAATTGACTGAAGAAGCACAGCTGAATAAACCTATACTTCAAAGGTGGCTGGACGTTTTTGGTGAATGTTACCGCAAATTTGTTGTGGAGTTATCAATTGCTATTGCTGTTATTGGGCCACTTGTATTTAAGTGGCCATTCACTAGTACTTCTGGTAATTTTGAAATTTTGTATACAAATAATGATTTTATGTTGGTGGATCCTCATTTCATTTTTCTGTATGAAGAACATTCTTCACATGAAGTCGAATTAGCTTAGGTTATTGTATTTTTTGGGATTATTTTTGTTAGTATATGTATTTTGTATACAAATACATATACTAACAAATATTGCTATCTTTTGGGATTATTTTTGTGATTGTAGAAATAAAATGACATGAAGAGGTATTGGGATATGCTGCTGTATTTTCTGGGTCCATATAATCACCCCCATTGGAAGGTATCATTTTGAACGGAATGTATTTGTGTTATATTTTAATCCTTTTCTAGATGGTCCAGATTGTGTATATAGCTCACAAATGTTTATACAAGTATATTTAATTGTTTGCATTTCTTATAGGGTAAATTATTGTTATGCTTCACAAAATTAATATTTTTTATTTATATTGTCTTTATATGGGTAAATCTTTGTATCGTATCATTCTTGTCATAGTAAATTAAGGGTGAAACTAGTAATACTCCTATTCATCTATTCATACTGCTTTTTAATTGTTATAATTTTTATTCCCTAAATGATCATTCAATAACTTGTTTTTTTAATTTGTCAAACTTCTTTTTATTATTTACACTTACATATATACTTAAAATTTGAAACATTAAATTTATTATTTACACTTACATATAACTTAAGGGTTTAATTATGGGTTAAGTTTTAACACATAAATGATTTTCATTTAGCTGTTTAATATATTCAATGCAGCCTTGCTACCAACCACTCCTAGTACCGTATTCTATGTCTAAATATAGTGGCTATGGTAGTGGTGCTTCCTTGTGGAACCTAATTTTCTTTGGCATAAAGTGATTATGAATAATTGTGGAAAATTCATTTTGCAGCCTTACCCTTCTCTCTATCATTTGCTCTCGGTGGATATGGTTATTGCTTTCTTTTTCAAGAGGATATGTGATTCTGAAATGCTCATGTTTGGATCTTTGTTCTTTCCTTGTATCATATTTCAACTTATAGATCTTAATACGGAATTTGGGTAGAAATTTTTTTTTTAAAGTTAATTAACAGCAAAAAAGATAAAATAAAATAAAAAAATCCTAGAATTTGGATAGAGATATATTATAAAAGAAATGGGGCGTATTATTTTTTTTATTTTCTCCCTACAAATTAGCCACATTTATAATGTGGCTACTTTCAATATAATCGTGGCCAAAATAATGTTACCACACGCATTACAGTGTGGCAAAATAAAGTTACCACACGCATTACAGTGTGGCAAAATAAATGCCACGCCAAGATTAGCCACGTTTGGTCAAAGTGTGATAGTCTGGTTTAGCCACATTTATTGTTACATTTGGCCACGTTTTTGAACGTGGCTAAACGGCGTGTTTTTTGTAGTGCGATATCGTTGTTTGTATTATTTTTTTAGCATAAAATATGTTTTAATGTCTCATGTTTTTAATAATGAAAAAATAATGTTTTGTTTTTGGTTTATTACTTGCCATGTCATGTGACATAAAATTTGGTCATATTTTTTGGGAGTCATGGAAACTAATGAAGGTGATTAGGTATTTTTGTTGTTTATTTATTATTTAAATTTTATCAAAATATCCATCATTAATTCTTCTAACTCATAAAATGACGTAGTTTTCGGGTGACGTTATATAACTTTATACCATGTGACATGATAAAGTATAATTTTTTTTTAAATGAAACAAGAACCGAACAAAATAATGTATATTATAAGTTATTTATTGGAACAAAACAATCCTCATTTATTATGAAAATATTTCCTTTAATGTCAATGTATTTATTTCTCTGTGTGACTAAAAAGATTTCCTTTAATATCAATGTATTTATTGTTCAAGTGTGATTATATGTGTTTTTAGCAAGGTTAACAAAATCAGATCTTATATGAGATGGAAAGAGAAAAAATTTATAAATCATAAAATTATAACAAGAATTGTAAAATATTACTTAAAATATAAAATTATATATATATATATATATATATACATATGGAATAATAGTAATACATTTTAAAATTACAATTAATATTTAATTAAAATCTAATTAAAAATATATAAGAAAGACACAACTCAAATCACAGTCACAATTTACAATATAAATTATACAGAGATAAAAAAAATTACAACACATATAACTAAAAAAACTAAAAATTTGTGGATAATTTATGGGAAAAGTGTTTATCATTTTAAATGACACAACTTATATTCTTTCATTCTCACAAAGAGGTGGGATCCACACCTTTATTTTTTTTGTCAACTCTCTCTACTCCTTTATCTATCTCTTTCTCTCTCTTAAAATGACACAACTTTATATCTTTTAAAATTATACACACTTTACCCATAATTTAAATATGGTTTCATATTTTGGGCCTTGACCCAAATATGTTATCAAATAATAAAATAAAATGTGTGGGTGTTTCTACTGTGCCCACACCCATGCAACCACCAACAAATCTAAGATTTTGTAGGAGATTACTTTAGTGAAGAACCTTCGTCAACCCTTTATCTATCTATTTCTCTCTCTTAAAATGACACAACTTTATATCTTTTAAAATTATACACACTTTACCCATAATTTAAATATGGTTTCATATTTTGTGCCTCGACCCAAATATGTTATCAAATAATAAAATACAATGTGTGGGTGTTTCTACTGTGCACACCCATGCAACCACCAACAAATCTAAGATTTTGTAGGACATTACTTTAGTGAAGAACCTTCGTCAACCCAGTATCAGAGAAACGGCAAAATGAAGGAAGAGTTGTAGGACCACTTGGAGTTACATCACAACTGTGGGACAACAAATTAATCAAATTGAAGAACCTTCATACAAGCTCGCTACACTTGCTGCTCGCTCATAAAAAATCTAAAGTTTTTGCATTTACTAATAATCACCATGTATTTGACTGTATTTAACAACATTGAGCACAATTCGGTCCTAAAAACATGATGTGTTTGACACTTAACAAATCATTCCCAGATTTAATCATTATTATCTCCGACAATGGACTAATTTCAGAACATGTGAAATGCAAATGTATGAATCATGTGCTCAATGAATTATCAATAAAAGAACCAATCAATGACTTAATCCATCAATGATTAGACTTAACAAAAACAACAAAAATCTAAGAACAAGCATCCAATCAAGTAGTTTCTAAAAGCAAACAAGTCATAGAATCATAATAATAGATCTATCAATAAAGCATAGATAATTGAACTTATACACACCCTCACTAGAATTATCAATTCACTCATCACTCAAGTGTCTAAGGTGTAAGTGGATCACTCAAATCTTCACTGAATTAATACTACCATATGCTTGATTAGGGCTGGCAATACGGGCCAGCCCGCCTCGACCCGCCCCGGCCCGCCATTGGCCCGCCTAAAATGGGCTGGCCCGCCCCGGCCCGTTTTGACAAAATGGGTTGAATTGAGCAACCCGACCCGTTTTATGAGTGGGTTGGCGGGCTACGGGCCAGCCCGCCTAAAATAAAAAAAATATATAAAAAAATCTAAAAAATATAAAAATAATATACAAAAAATTAAATTCTGCATAAAAAAACATAATTTTTTTTGCATAAAAGCATATAAAAATCTGCATAAAATCCTAATGTGCTTATGAAACCAAGAAGATCAGTGTTTAATAATCTACATATAAATATGCATCTTTCAATCCAGAAATAATAATAAAAATTAAAATCATATCAAGGTAAAACAGATTAACAAAACAAGTAACAAAGTGTTGTATAAGCAGTCCACAACAATTCGAAAAAGCCACTTACTTGCAGAGAAATCTAGGGCACGAAGTTACATAACAATTGGATAACCTAAAAAAAAAAAAAAGGGCTTGGCGGGCCGAGCCCGGCGGGCTGGCGGGTTTGGTGGGGCGGGCTAGGCGGGCTAGTGGGCTGAAAAACTCAACCCAGCCCGCCCTGTTTGGTGGGCGGGGCGGGCCAGCCCGACGGGCTCAGCCCATTTTGCCAGCCCTATGCTTGATCATATTCTCACTCTTCATAGTCAAATAACATGCACAGAAGATCAAGAGATTTTTACTAAGGATGTAATAAGGGGAGGATAAACAAGGAGTAATGTAGCTAAAGAATTGGGAAATAGAAAAAACATGGTATAAGCATAAATACATTCTTTAGCATAAAATCTCTTCCACACTTTCTTCCTCTTTTTTCTATTTTTATAATTTTTATGATTTATTTTTCTGCCTATGTTTTTGCTCCACATTATTTGACCTCTTTTTCACCACCAAACAACACAAGATAGAGTATCCATGCTCACACCTTACCATTATAAATCTGCATTCTAATCTTATTTCAGGTAGAGATATGTGTGTATAGTGGTTAATCAAGAAAATAGGTTATTCAAAAAGAAATAGGTAAAGGCTCAAAGGGGCTATACAAAGGATATCATAATGCATGGCTATATGTACAAGTGGCTAAAAACAAGAAACCATGCCTCAATAATATCTGCGGATAAACTGCATGCCGCAAACCTCTCATCTTTTAGTATGTTATTCTAGACTTAATTACCTTTCTAACAAGCTATCACACAAGTCATAAAGTTCTCATTTTCTCCGAATATCACCGTTTAAAATTGGACAAGCAAATCCGTCAGCCAACCTCAAACAAGGCTCCGAGCAGACCTCACTCAATCAACAATTCTAGAAAATCCACTCAACCAATTGCTCTCAAATTCTTATACAGTAAACTAAAAACCTCAAGCATCAATTTAACATATCATGCACATAATTTGACCAAGAAATGAAGCGGAGATAAATTTCTCAAAAACTGCCAGAGACAGCCCCATGGCAGGGGCGTTCTGGACAGTCCGAGTTCTCTGACTTCTACAGGAAAGGGTAGTTCTCCTTTGGTTCCCAAATTTTGACACAAGGTAGTTGACATCTCAAGCTTTAAAACGGTGTATGGTACGTCCCTATTGGACTTTTCTGTAGGGAGATATGTTCTCCCAAAGTTCACCTAAATTCTACCAATTTCTAGAAATTCTGCCAGAGTTTCCTTTGTATTTTGACCTAATTTTCAGGATTTTCGCTAATCCTACCCTTTAATCCACATTTAATATATTAATATATGTTTTTGAAATTTGAGGTGTTATAATGACTCTTCCTGAAAAGTATATTTTGACTAGATGAACCATGAAAATTTTTGCTTCAGAGCTCTCTGGCTTTTGCTGCAGATTTTTTTTTGTTGCCATTTTCACATAAAGTGAGTGAGTCCCACTAATATTTTCTCTTTTTTCTCTTTATAATAGGACCCATTCACTTTTTTGTTAGTGTGACAGAGACACATTTTCTGCAGTAAAAGCAAAAATATTTTTTGCATATATACATAAGGAGAGGTTATACTCACAACATTTTTGTCCTTACACCTTTTACAATCACTTTTATGGTTTTTGGATCGAAATCAAATTAATTATTATAAAATGACATTATATAAGAGCCTTAATTTAATTTTGATCCAACAACCATAAAAGTGATCGTAAGGAAAATGATATTGTATATATATATATATATATATATATATAGGGGCAGGATATTCTTACACCGGTGTAAGAATTAGAAATCTTACACTCAATCTTGACCATTGATCCACTTGTATTCAATGGGTCACGTTACTAAAAAATTTGAGCCCTTAGATATAAATGGGATCAGTGGACAAGATTGAGAGTGTAACTTACACTGGTGTAAAATGATCCTAACTTATATATATATATATATATATATATATATATATATATATATATATGTGTGTGTGTGAAAGCATTAAATGTGGGGAATCATAACCATATAAAAGATAAAAACATTAAATGTAAGGAATCACAACCATACATCTATCGTTGTTGTACGTAAAGTTGCTACAGAAATGATTTTACCACATATATATGGGGCAGGATATTCTTACACCGGTGTAAGAGTTAGAAGTCTTACACTCAATCTTGACCATTGATCCACTTGTATCCAGTGGCTCACATTACTAAAAAATTTGAGCCCTTAGATATAAGTGGGATTAACGGATAAGATTAAGAGTGTAACTTACACTGGTGTAAAATGATCCTTACCCTATATATATATATATATATATATATATATATATATATATATATATATATATACAAGTTAATTTTTACTAAAGCTACTCTAGATAACTCTGTCTAATGTTCACCGAAACGACGTTATTTTGGGGCAGAAATTTTAGTGTATTTATAATTTTCATTTATTTTAGGGTTATAATAGTTTTTATGATTCTATTTTTAAATTTTTTAACCCCAAAATAACGTCGTTTCGATGATTAGTAAACAAAGTTATCTAAAGTAATATTAGATACTTTTTTTCATATATATATATATATATATATAAAAATTAAAAATTCAGTCATTGGACTTTCTAGTGAGTGAATTTTAACTATGTTCTCCCGCGAGAACATAGTGCAAAAATATTACAATGGTGTTCTGTAGGTGTTCTCCCGGGAGAACATAGTTATAATTTTGCTATGACTGTGTTCTCGCGGGAGAACATAGTGCACTTGACCGATTTTTATATCCTGTCACTGTACACTCACTAAACCCATATGGGGCAGGATCATCTTACACCGGTGTAAGAGTTAGAAGTCTTACACCAAATCTTAACCATTGATTTTCTGCATCTAACAGTTAAGATTTATTAGGTGTAACTCATTAATTAATTTTTAATTCCCAATAAATCTCAACCATTAGATGCACGGAAATCAACGGTTAAGATTTGGTGTAAGATTTATTAATCTTACACCGGTGTAAGTTGATCCTATCTCAACCCATATATATGTATATATATATATATATATCGAATATTAAAAAAATATTATGTGTGAGCTTGTCCTTGTGCCCTCAATACACATATATAGAAGGCATGGAAGTGGAATATAGTCATGATCGAGGAAGGAACTTTGTTAAGAACAACATGATTATTGATTAGAGATTAATTTAGGACTGAGTCATTTGGAGGGTGCTCACGGATAACAGATGAAAGATATCAATGAGGCTATGATATGATGTCGAAGTCCATTAGTGATATCATCCCTTATGTTCTTGAAGGTTTAGTTGCTCTTAGTCAATCACTACCCAGTGTCCATTACGCGCCTATTATCTTCTTCCAACATTCCTTTATTCTATTTGGTTGGGAAGTAAATGGGACTGCCACTTTTAACGGAGCCAAGCACACAGAATTACAGAAAATATTTAACACGCAGTAAAAGAACTTACGGTGTATTTGATTGATTCATTCGTTTTGAAATTCGGTTTGGACAATGATTGCAAAAGCGTAAGATTATGGAACTCACTAGAAGGATATTCTTATTATCAAAATTTTCTACTACCAACTTATTACCTATCTAATCATCATTGGATCAAAGAGAGAATGCTAAAAAATTTTTGAAAAAAGAGAAGATGTTGATCCAATGATAATTAGATTGTTAGTAGGTTGGTAGTAGAAAATTTTGATAGTAAGAATATCCCTCCTCTAAAAATTATATCGCAATAGTTTGCGAAAACGGAAAGTGGCATAGTGGTATTATATGCTGAGAAATTCACATGTGATTTTTGAGGGGAGGCTTTTTTTCTTCTTTTCTTCTCCTTCGTTAAATGCGGGTCATATCAGTTATGTAAGTCATTATAATCCCTTTAATTATATTCTCTAATACTATAATTAATGTGATACGCATTTATTGATACAAAGTAAGATAAACGTGCTTTGCTTGAAAATCGTTCTTCTCACATGTTATGTTATCTGTTAAGGTATTAAGATGATATGGTGCGTAGTTAATACATATGATACGGGGAATAATACTTTTAATATTATTTTAGGAGGGGTTTAAAACCTTAATCCTGAACCCGCCCCGAATCGGATCAGTTGCGAAACAATGAAACGATTGGAATATTTCAAAAAAATAAAATAAAAATCCATAACTGAATGGAGGAACTAGTAAATAGCTTAATTCTAGGAGAATATGTGGGTTTATGGCTACGGAGAGAAAAGAAGGTTGTATGCATATAGAAGATCCCCTCTCGTATGGAGAGATGACCTATATAGGGAACTAAGGGGATGGAGAAGGAGTGGTTACTTAGGATTTTTAATTATGGTTTGTGTAGCTATGTTAAATAAAATTATTGGCTTAAATTTTTCTTTTTTCGCCTATTGCTTGATGTTTTTTTAGTACGGACTTGATACTTGTTTTAAACTTGAGAAATATTTAAATGTTAGAGATTAAAAATTAAATATTAGAATTAATATGTTTTTTTTTTCTTCAATGTTTTATTTTTTTAGATGGGTTGACGTGGGTGGATTGATATTTCTAGCTAATTCACCAATTGCGGGTCAACCACCGATCCCATTTTTACGAGGTTGAAAAGAGGGTAGGATGGATTGTCCGTTTTGTAAATTCTAATTTAAAATATACAAGAATATATGAAAAATCTGGAATAAGAAGATATCCTTGAACTTTCGTAATGTGTAGGTCTAATTGGACTTGGACTAAGAATTTGGTCCATAACAAATTTTAAATATTAGATTACATGTTTCATTATGAATCACTTCACTATATATTATCTTCAAAATTACCTAACATAGGCTAAAAAGTTATGTTTGAATGGAGGAGTTTGAAGAAAAATAAAGGGCATCTTTGATATTTCAATTTTAGATACATTTTTTTTTTTAAATATGAGGAATCATCCATTTACAAATTAAGAACTAATTAAATATGAGAAATGATCCGTTTACAAATTACACTATATACGCTTGGAAGTACATAGTATACTTCCGGGAGTACATAATATAGTTTGTAAATATAACTCTTCCCTTAAAATATTATACAATACTATCTTATTTTCTTTTCTTTTAAAATTTACTTAATAAATATAGTATTCACTTAAAATAAAAAAAATTTACTCCACTTTCTCATTGAATCCAAACATGGCCCAAGAAATAGTAATAGTATTATATATATGAGAAATCATTTTCTCATATGCTAGATAACATTTCTTATATATACTCCACCTATCCCCCAGATGACTGCATAGCATTATCAGATTGGTTTCTACCTAGTTTTTTGTTTTTTACATTCCTAATGTATAAAAAAAAAGTACGAAATTATTCACAAAACACAATACATTAATGTTTATGTTGTACCTTATATATTTGTATAATTGTATAATTTCATATAATTCCAGGTTCACATATAAAACATAAAGATAATGAAATAAAATACTAACTAGTTTATTGTTTAGTTTACATTGGTTTTAAGTATTTGAAATTTAGGTATGACGATGTATGTAGCACCGATACTGACACGGGACACGAGACACGATACGACACGACACTCCGACACGTTAATTCTAAAAAATATTAGATTTAGACACGTTAGGACACGTTTCGATATTAAATATTATTTTTAATTTATATAATGTATATTATATTTAATACTCAATAATTGAACAAAAAATGAAGTTAAACTTATAATACCCACCAATTTTGCAAACAAAAATAAGATATCCCGAATATTTGTATTAAACTCAATAAAATGGTAATAGTAATCCAACGAATCTAATAATTTGAACTAAAAACGCGATGCAACGCAACTTTTGAATATTTTTTAAGTCTCTACAACGCTTGTCGGAGTGTCGGGAAGTGTCGGTGTGTCAGAGAGTGTCGGGAAGTGTCGGACACGACACGTTAGCGTTTTGGAAGTGTCCGTGCTTCATAGATGACGATAATCTTCAAAAATAAAAAATAAAAAAAATTCTATATGAAACAATTTTATTTTTATTCCAACTATCATTTTGATTTCATTAGAAACAAATTTGTACAAAACATACTCTTGATGTCATGTTTCATAATTTAAATAATCATATGTTGTTATTGTCTTTAATCTTAATTTATAGTTCTCTTTAACAAATGGCTCAACTTGACTAGACGTAATTGAGACCTATATGTTTAATTGTCTTATATTTCACATAAAATTATTTTATGTCCATTAAATTTTAGAAATCTCGATTCCTGAATTTTGAATTTTTTAAGTTGTAACTTTATGTGCGGCCATCCATGGGGCGCGAAACGAGGATATATAGTCAAAGAAAGAAATTCAATAATTATCAGATTCGTTGAAACGATTAAGATAAATGGAATGAATATACCTTTCCCACATAATAAACATTCATAAGGTTCTGTATGTGCCTCTGAATATTTTAATTTCCCTCCACTAGTCATCCATTCATTATAGCTTTCAGTAATAATAAATATTTATATAAGAATTGGTCAACATCTTTGAAAGGGCTTGTTTGCCCTTATGAAGTTTCACTTTAGGATGGTGTCTCACTCATGTAGTATTTAGTAGATTTGTTAGGACGAAATGAAACATAGCATAACATATGGGTTCTATACTTCTATTATATGTTTTAATGCATTTTAAGAATAGAGCAAAATTGAATTTAAAATTAAAGAGAATTATATTTCGATTCCACCCAGCAAAGAAAGCATAACCATTTTATTTTTATTTTTATTTTTTACATCATTTGTACACACCAAAAGTTACTGTTAGCCTTGCCAATGTTTATGCAAAAATTGTGCAAGTATACGCAGCCACAAGTAATATAGGGTCTTTAAGTCTCAATTATCGTTCGCACAAGGATCTTTTGATGAAAAGTTCAAAAAATTCTCACAAAATTTTTTTTTTCAAAAATATAAAGTGCAATTGCTTAAAACTGAATTTCTAGAAAAGAGAGTAATGATAAAAAGAACATAAAGATAAACTACTCTAAGATAGCAATGACTATGTTACTATTTTTTTAAGACTTTTCTGAATTAATTTCTGAAGTCAATTGTTCTAAAAGATGAAAAATAATAGGAAATCAATTTAAGTAATGTTTTGTTTATTTTTCATTTAAAAAGATTTTTAAAATAAAATGTAAAACATAAGGGAGATTAATTCTAAATCAGAGAAAAAAGAAATGAGTTGGTAAAAATCTTTAGAAAAATAGATTGGGCTTTCAGTTTACCTTTCCCACAGCATTGAAAGAAATGCTAATTACAAATTGCTTGATTTTAATTCTCAGTTAACGATCACTCTTATTGATTTTAATCTCTTAAAATCATTTTATCCCAAACCTTCATTCACACATCTCTGTGCTAAATGTAGTGAGGACTCTTGTATTTCAAGTCCAAAGTTACATGGTGGCTGCCTTTATCTCTAAGTGACAGCCCTTGAATGATCTCTCATTCAAGCCCATGTGCTTAATGCATTTTCCAGAATTAGTCACCTCTCTATGACTTCTTCCCAATACAACATCTAACATAAGGCCTCAATGCAAAATGTTTAAATAACAAGCATGACATTAAACAACTGAGAATTAAAATTTAACAATAGTAATTAGCAAGCATTAAATACTGAGGTTTGGGTAACCTAGACCTAACCTTCAAAGGTTTAGCTCATACCCATAAGGGTTGAGCTACAAAAATAGCAAACAAAAATTAAAAGGAAATTACAACTCAACTGAAAATTACTATGCAGAAGTTATAACCACAAAATATCTCTGTTACAGTGGTCAGAAAAAAAAAATCAAACTTCTCAAAAAAAATTCTCAACAAGAATGAAAAAGAGGAAGAAGAAGCTCTCTACAGTGACACTCTTCCTTCTTTTACATCTGCTTCTTTTGCATGTGAAGCCTCGTGACCCTTGCATCAACAGCCATGTGTCCTCACTCTCACGCTTTGATCATCTTTTGCGCAAGCATTTTTTCCTTCCACGCCCACTCCTTGCCAACGAAGCATAACTGCCTCAGGTTCACAAAATAGTTGGGGTTTTCTTTTGTAAATTGCATATAAAAAAAGGTTTTGGTACAAGTCACTGTTTGGGTAAACAATTTGTATAAAGACAACACAACAGATGGTTTTGTGGCTAAGAGTTTTAACAAAATCAGAGGGGAAAATGGTTGTGTGAGGTCTAATTGCTTGTGGGTTCAACACAATCAAAGTGGGGTTGGTGGTTTAGTGGCTGACTTAGAAGGGGAAAACAAAAGCTAGGGTTTGGTTTGCTATCAAATTAGACAAACGTGAGGCATACACGATAGCAACCTGATCTCTGTCAACAACTTAGCCCTCCATTTACATTTTTGCCCTTATGTGCAATGCTGGCTTGAATTGATTTGTTGGGCTTTGGTTTCTTTGAATACGTTGTTTGGACCACTTCTATTATGAGCATATGAGCTTCAGAAATATACATAAAACATCCAAATTATTTAACACACGAGTCTTGTATCAAAATATAACAATAAAATCATATTATCATGAATTACATGTAATGAAACCAAATTAGTATTTTTCTCTTAGATTTAAAGACATCAATTAATGATTTTAAGCCTATGATTCAGAGACTTATCAGTTTCCAAGGTGGTTGTTTGTGCCCTGCCATGGTGGTATAGAGTTAATAATTAGTCTCATAATTTTTACTATAGAACATTTCTAGGTTGTTACAAGGCATATTGTTAGCGCTTGGATTATACTTTTATTACTACATAAAGTCACCTAACAAGCTAGAAGCTTGGATACTAAAGAAGACACTATAGTCTCTTAAAATTTTAAGGAAAAAAATTTAAGAGTTGTTTATCTCGTGACAACCCAGCTAGATCTTAAATTTAGAGTAAATACCCTTTTTCGTCCCTGACAATTTTCACGAAGCCCCTTTTGGTCCCCAACAATAAAAAAAGCTCATTTTGGTCATTGATTTTGCAAAAATAGTGCCACGTTTGTCCTTCCGTTAGTTGGCATCCAACGGCCCAACTAACGGAGCACACGTGGAACGTTAGTTTGCTGAGTCACCGTTAAGTAGTCCAACATGGAAGTAATATGACGCCGTTTTGAACATGCCTTATGTCTTCTTAGAGTTTTGGACAGCTAACCCTAGCATCGAAGGCCCTATTTGGTCCCTGACAAATTTATCGAGGCCCTATTTGGTCCTTAACACTAAAAAATGGGCATGACCACAAAAGTTGCATGGCATATTGTAGCAAACTACCAACCACAAACCTTTCAAACCACCATTGCAGCAATCCACTGGCCCTATTGCAGCAATCCAATGGCCCTATTAATTTTCTCTTTCATGAATCTTCTCTGTTGAAGGATTTCACAACAAACTGCTGATACTCATCTCCCATTTATAAACTCATGGATGGAAGCCCACGCAGAACACTCAACACCACGAGTTGTGATTTGGTGAAGGCAGAAAGCGAACAACACCTTACAAACAGGAATAAAACAACTGTCACTGAGGAACTGAATCAGTAATGGCAATAATCTTTTTCTGCAGCTGAACCTTGTTGGCTCCTACAAGTTTGTCAACTTATTGTCCGTCTTTATGAAAGAAAAAAATTGGTGTGGCTTTAATGTCCCATGAAGTACTAAAGTCCTGCGACATACACAACCATGATCCATAAAGTTTGTTGGCACTTTTTTTCTTCTCTATTGTAACACAAGACATATTCCCAATAACATCCACCAGGGATAAACTACATGATCATCCAACAAACTTTAATCTATTATAATTTGTTTCCAAATGAAGATTTCTTAGTCCCTTAGTTCATGTTAAAGGATATGTTTGCTTCATGAGGCGCTTGAAATTGTTTTTAGTCCATATTTAAGGGGAATAGTAGTTCAACAAATATGTTTCGCAAAACTTTAATTACAAAATAATCGCATGAAATAAAAATAATACTATATAGCATCAGGACTTACAATTAGTTCATCCACATCAACAAATAAAAACATTATAGATGAGTATTTCTCGGAAAATTGACAGTAATATGGCATAATCATCTTACAAGGACCACACCATGTTGCACTGAAATTCGCAATCACCTGTTGAACGTGGAGCTTTTGGTATTAATTATTGCAGTATTAACAAGCAATAAATTATATATTTTATCCAAAATGGGAAGGGTCACCTTCAAAGTGTCTTTGTAAGCATGCATGCTTATGTGTGGGGGTGTCACACGCACGCACGCACGCACGTACACACACACACACACACGGAGAGAGAGAGAGAGAGAGTACTAATCAGCACTGAGATAATATCTTAATACCTAGTGAGCACAAATTCTTCGCCAATATTAAACTAGCCAGAGTAAAATCATTGTTAAAAGAGAGACAAAGTATTGTTGTCCTTTACAAGTCCATTGTTTGTTCAGGTGCTTACACAGAAAACCTTACAACTCATCACCAACCTTGAATGTAGAATTCATTCCTACGTTATACCTCAATGTTCCTAAAGGGATTAGGGAGGCTTTGCTATCAAGCACTGAAAATACAGATGTTACCAATTATATACATGTATGGTAAATCGTGGTAAGGTATTAATGGTTCAACCAAACAACACAACAAAATGGATATAAACATTTAATTTTACTGTCACACATATCAAAAAAGAGGGAAAACTGACAATTTCTCCATCCCTCATTGCTTCTTTCAACTTTTGGACCCAAGATTCTTTGGTGATAATAAGTTTCACATTCCCACCAGCAAACTCCACATTATCATCAAAATTATTATCCTTAGCTTAAGGGTATGAGCATTAGGAACATGAATCTTCTCTGTTAATTGACTTATCAACGAATGAAGTTGATAGATAGATTACAAAGTCCTAGAAGCATTGAGGTTCCACTAATTGCTATCATACATTTAAAATAGGGCCATTGGATTGCTGCAATGGTGGTTTGAAATGTTTGTGCTTGGTGGTTTGCTGCAATATGCCTTGCAACTTCTGTGTTCATGTCCATTTTTTTAGTGTTAAGGACCAAATAGGGCCTCGATAAATTTGTCAGGGACCAAATAGGGCCTTCGATGCTAGGGTCAGTTGTCCAAAACTCCAAGAAGACATAAGGCATGTTCAAAATGGCGTCGTATTACTTTCACGCTGGACTACTTAACGGTTACTCAGCAAACTAACGTTCCACGTGTGCTCCGTTAGTTGGGCCGTTGGATGCCAACTAACGGAAGGACAAACGTGGCACTATTTTTGTAAAATTAAGGACCAAAATGAGCCTTTTTTATTGTTGGGGACCAAAAGAGGCTTCGTGAAAATTGTCAGGGACAAAAAAAAAGTATTTACTCTAAAATTTAATCTGCTCAAAGAATAGTGGTTTCCATTCCTAAAAATTACAACTTTTGAGAAAGGTGAAAATGTTCAAACTCGAAATCAGATTAGTTAGATACATTCAAAAAAGAAAAAGGAGTTATTA